>JAQGAZ010002371.1:0-18365 GCA_034692225.1 Polydesmus complanatus
CCACCTTGTAATGGCGCCCGTGATCGCGCCATCTAGCGACACAATATGTAACCCAACGAATTTTGTAATGGTGTATACGGCTTTCTAATTGGTGCGCTGCGGATACATATCGACGTCATTTCCGCTAGGTGTCGCGTGGGATGACGTCACGTACGTTTTGATAATTTTCTCTAGGCTGGACTGATACACAAACGCGAGAGAGAAGAGTTCGGAATGCTTTGGTAATTTCTGCTAGGTAATTTGCTTTCACATTATCATTTCATCACGGAACGTATGTATGAGTAAATATAGAAACGTAAATATTAAATGTAAAAAAAAAAGAAAGTTAAATCTAACCTAATAATAATAGGGAAATCTTAATGAGAGTTGACGAGTCCCCGCAAAAAGTAAAAATGGTCCTTTGTACACGCCATAAACGTTTCGACATCGCGCGTATTATTGGTACCGCCTGAATCACAAGGTTTTAAAAGTTTATATTTAGAAAATGTTGGGTTTAAAAGATGCAATTATAGTAATAATACGGGGGAAAAAAGTTGGTAACGACGTTTTTGATTTTTAAGCTCAGAAAAAAAATAACCCAGCTGAAGAAGCTCGATGCACTTGACATTGTGAATAGACAACTGTTTGCGGCGCGTATAGAAAAAGAACCCGCATGTTTTCTTTATTAATAAATAGACCTCGCGATTATTTTTCTCTTATTAATTAACATTAACTGAAGTTGAATGAGGTGTGATTTTAATAATATTTACGTTTCGTCTTTACTCGATATGATTTTTCGTGACAGAAAAAAAGTTTGTGGAGGATTGATTTTTCTTTGGGATTTCGATTATTAATTTTTGTTGTTGTTGCTGTGTAGGTGCTGACCAAAACGAGTGGTAAAACAAAAGCCTTGCGAAGGGTAAAAACACACTGCACCCACCTACAATGTCGGACAGTAAAGACGATAAGCAAGATGAAGAAAAGGTGTACGGTGGGTGTGAAGGACCCGATGCCATGTACGTGAAATTAATCTCATCTGACGGACACGAATTTATTGTGAAACGAGAACACGCTTTGACTTCTGGAACTATTAAGGCTATGCTTAGCGGACCTGGTTAGTAACAGTACACATAACAAAATGAAATTTGACGTGTAGCATTTTCATTTTGTGACATGTTCGAGTTTCGCTTTGAAGAGAGTTTTCCTCGTGTATTTTGTTTACTTATTTTTTTTTTTATATATATAGGACAATTTGCTGAAAACGAAACTAACGAAGTGAATTTTCGAGAAATCCCGTAAGTTATTGTGACTCAACTGCAGGAAATGAGGTTGCTCGTTTACATTACCTACAAAATCATTGTTATTTTGTATTCGAGTTTTTTTTTGGGGAGAATGTTTGAGTTTTGATTAATTCTCAGTGTTTGTGTTGTTAGCCTAATCGTCAATTTTAACTTTGAGAAGGATATTGTGTTTTTAGAAGATCGTTTATTACGATTGAAATTCTAGGAAAATGTTGCATCAGATAATTTGTGGAAATCGTGGAAATGCTTATTTTGGAGGGGTTTTTTTGGTGTGAAGTATCACGTGCTTTCCAAGAACAAATTGAAAACAAATGCATAATAATTACTAGCGAATGTTAAAATTCTGTTTTGGATCAAATAGTTTGACAGAATAACCAAATGTTTGTATTTGTGAATGCGGATCATAAATATTAAACTGCGGTTTTGAGATGAACAGTTTTAGCTAAATTACTGTTAAATAAGTTTTTAGCTAAATCTAGTTTTGGATCGGGTAGTGTACAGAATTATCAATTAATGTCGCTTAAGCGAATGAAATAATTATGAAATTTTTAAGTTTTAACGTGGCTTGTAGTTCAAATATTTTGATTTAAGAAATCTTGTTTCAGATAAAAGTTGAGTCGCAGTTGTAACTCGGATCAAGTTCTGGCAAACGATTAAAGTGACGTGTTCTAATTTTTCTGAAGCCCGAAGTTTAAACTATGCCCATGTTTAGGAAGCAAAAACGTTTTTATTTAAATTTTGACTTCTGTTTTTCGATCACGATTAAGGTCTGCCTTAACTTTTGAGATTCAAGTTTGAAGCTAAATTCGAAAATTTTTGGCTCGGGTAGTGTACAGAAGTGTCAAAATGAAGGTTTAGCGTATTCGATATTACCAAAATTAAGTTTTACTGTAGCTGTACTTCAAATGTTTTAGATAAAGTTGAACGCGGACTAGTTTGAAGTTTATCTATGATCATGTTTTACTAGCCGATGAAGCCGTGCTATTAACTTTTGAGATTCAAGTTTTGGCTTCAATTTAAAAGTTTTGTTTTGAGTTCAGGTTGTGTACAGAATAATTATTGTCTTTAATGCTGAAACTGATTTCATATGAAGATTTAACAAAAAAAAAAAAAAGTGTTGCTGTAGTAATTCAAAGGTCTGGTTAGAAATCTATTAGGTTTTTGATAAGTTGAACTCCCAAGTTTTAACTCTCGTCCAATTTTACCACCGATTAGGCTATATTAAAGCAGGTCTGTTCTTATTTGTCTGGTTTAGAAATCAAAAACGTTGCAACTAAATTTCGAATTTTGTTTTTTTGATCACGTTGTGGCAGACGATTTTTGGTTTAAGCTGAAGTTGATAGTTTTGTTTTTGAGATCCAGTTTTAGTTGAAGAAGGAGGACATTAAAATGTCGAGTACAATTAAAATACGAGTTTCTTTGGTACATTACATGTACTAAATGTTTTTTTTTTTTCACTTTTCCTCTTTGGTAAATGTATTCAATCTCTTTTCCTGGGTTGTGGTAATAGTTGTTTTTCAGTAATTAAGATTTATAAAATGTGTTATTTAACCGAATTGTTTCTGTTTTAGATCTCACGTTCTTCAGAAAGTGTGCATGTATTTCACCTACAAAGTTCGCTACACAAACAGCTCAACAGAAATTCCGGAGTTTCCGATCGCCCCCGAAATTGCTTTGGAACTGCTGATGGCCGCAAACTTTTTAGATTGCTGAATATTTAAACAAACACGAGAAGATGATGAAGAAGAAAAAAACAAAATGCGTTTTAAAAAGGGTTTAAAATTAAAATTTTGGCTGCAGTTATTATAAAACACAGCTTTCTTCTTATCAAATAAACAAAACAAAAAAATATATAAAAAAAAAAAAAAAAGATCTTTAATTTTAGAGAAACACAATATTTTTCAGCACAACAATTTTTCATCCAACCTTATTCTTACTATTATTTTGTTCTTTTTGTTTTCATTATCATTTTTTTTTTTTTTAAAAAAAAACTTAAGATTTTTTTTTGGGCTTAAAATTAGCAGATATAATGTTGTTGATTTTTTTTTTTATATCATTCTTCGAAAATATTCCTCTTTAAAACTTACATAAATAATGTAAGCAACATTTTATTAATAATCTCTTTAAATTTTTTTTTTGGCTTTGTGATTCTGTCTTTATAATAGTCAGCTGTGATGTGAAATACAAAAATGAGAGTCTGGTTATTATTATTATTTTTTTATTTGATTCTTTAAAATTTTGTTTTTGAGGAGAAAATTAAATGAACGAAAACAAAATAATACAGAAGAGGTTATTATTTTTTTTCTTTGCTTATCCGAAGTCATTCAGTTATAATGATTTTCTGTACAAATAATTTATAAAAATAAGCTTTTTTTTTTTTAATTTAAAGAACTTAAATGTATCGCATTTCAACGCCGATATAATAAGAATAATTAATGTTCATAATAAATAAATACATAAAGAAGAAAAGAGAAGAGATTGGCTTTTTCAAGCCTAAATTTAATTATAATAAATACAATTTTATCGAGCTGCATGTAGCACAAATAAAATGTATCTTTAAAATGAAGAGCTTGATAAGCAAAATGTCAATAAATTTTATTAAAAGCCAAACAAATTTGGGGTTTTTAAGGCGGTTTATTTTATCAAAGCGTTTAAAATGATTGTTAACAGCTGATGATTCGCTTTTTTTTTTTTTTTTTTAAAAAACTGTACTGAATCAAAAGTGTTATTGTTGTTGGCTTCGCGTGTGGCTTATTGTGACTGGAATAGAATTATTATTTTTTTTTTGGCATTAATTAAGGCGGTTTGCTTTTTATTTTTTGTTCTTACAGTACATTTTTAGTTTGATCATATTTACCAGGAAGTTCGTTAATCGACTCTATACAGGTACAAGATGATGAAACTAAAAATGTAAGAACTAAAAATTCTTTATAAGAAGAGCTTTTTGTTTCTTACATTTTGTCACATTATCAGTTTTATGATTTTTATGCGTATGCTCTACACAAACTTTTGAAATTATACGTCAACATTACTGATTAATATTTAAAATTGATACTATAATTAGTGATAGTACAACGGTCAATATCTCGGGCATACAATAATAATTAATTATTCAGAGTATGAAATTTAATTTAAATGAAGAAAACTCTTTTAAAAAATAAATGTAGAAAATTCAGAAATTGATTAAAAATTATTATTATCAATTTATTTCCTTAAAAAATATCGTTCTACCTCGATAACTTTCGGTTCCAGAGTTAATCAAAGTGTTTATATAATTATTACAGCCGGCGTATATTTTATTTATTAATTCATTTAAATTAATCAATAAATATTTAAATCCCGTCCCGCCGAATGGGAGTTAATGAACTTTGTGACGATCAATCGTAATCAATTTAAATAATATTTGATTATTGATATTTACTTATCGTTATAATCAATTAAATTCGGATAGACAAGCAGATTATTATTACGTTTTGTCAAAATAGAAAAAAAAAAAAAAAACTCTCGGGAATGAAGCAAGTTAACGGTGAATATTTTTATTGAAAATAATAGTGAACTTAATCAAATAATTAATTAAACTTATCGGCAGAGAAAAAGTCGCGTTAACCGGGATTTTAGTTAAAATTAAATCAGAAATTATTCTGAAGTTAAAATAATAAAATGAGACTTCTGAAAGTGGGAAAAATGCAGATGGTCAAAGCAGTGGACACGCCACGAGCAAAAGTTGAACGAGGAATGTCAGCCAGGGTAGAAAATAAATCCTTATTTTTCTTTTTAAAAATTTAAAATTGTTGTTAAATTTTTCCAAAAAGCAATAATAATTATTTTTCTTAATTAAATAAATGCAGTAAATTTTTTTTTTTTTTAATATATAAATGTATTTCCGAACATTTTTGGTATTATGATACATTCAGTAGAAGATGTGATAAATAATCGAATACTGCGTTAAAAAAAAACCTCATTTAAATTTATACAATATAATGTTAATAATAATTATAAGTCGAGGAAGGCAACGAGTAATATTTATATAATAATAATTATAAATAGAATATTAGAAGAAAGCTAACAATTCGGTATTCTTATGATTACAAAGTTTGTTTTAATTTTTCGTTCATTTTTTACAAGTACAGTGTAGAAATTACTCGTTTTATTTAATTTTTTTGGTCAACTTGATTAGTGTCAATTAGAGCGCTTCAAAAAATTTTTGGGGTTTTTTTTTTTAAATAACCGGTATAATATTATAAAGTTGATTGTATTTTTTTTTTCTCCACCTTCTCCTTCATCGAATCGATTGATCTCTTAACACACTCACTCATAATAACACCCACATTCATTCCAAAAATTTTCAATGAAAACGATTCGCGCTTCAACGCTCGGAAATTTTTATGAATTACGTTCATGTCACACGCTATACAAAAAAAATAATTTTTTTTTTTGGTATGTATTTTTGAAGAAAAAAACACGAATAAAATAATTAACCCTTTTTTCCCTATCGTTGGAATGTAATTAGACGAATTAATATCACGTTGATCAACGCATTATATAATTAAATCATTGGTAAAAACCAACTCATAAAGAACATAATTATTAAATCCTTAATTTATATTTAAAAAAATAGATTTAATTTTTTTTTTTAAATTATTAAACCCACAAATTTAATTAAACTTTTACAAACAAAAAATTAACAAATTCAAAAATTTCTAAAACCCCTCCAAAAAAATAAAAATACAGCATAATATCACGGCTTTTGGAATTAAAGAGTGTGCAACAATAACAAGATATCTCCATTATTTGATTTAGAAGGTGTTTTTTTAATGATAAAAAAAGTTCTTTGCTTATTGGTATTTGGATCTTGGTTTTTATGTTACTGTGCCGGGGGTTTTTTTTTTTTGGCAAGTTCAAAGGAAACGTTTCTTGGAAATCAATTTATTTTGCACGTTTAATTTTGAATTATATTAGTAAACCATCTACAAAATAATTAAATATTTTTGCGTTTATTTGACCTTCAAAGTGCAATTTTAACGCCACAAATGGAGCAAAATCGAGGATTCGAGGTATAGCTCCGAAATTAAAATGGTAACCTTCCTTTATACACGCAAATTTCAATTTATATTTACGTGTTAATAAATAAAAAAATAAGTCAGGAGAACAAATTTATCTTAAAAATTGAAGATCTATTTTTTAAGTTTTATCAAAATGTCAAAAAAAAAAGTTTGTCTCGTTATTGTTGCAAAACCCTTGAACTTTGAAAATTCCGGAATTATTATGACTTTCGATATTACGTCACACACTCCCAAAATTATATAATTCATTTTTAAACAAACGTGTTTAAAAAAAATTTTGCATCTATTTCCTATCTATATTTACAGTACGGTAATTATTATATTAAAAAATATTATACTGAAAGAAAAAGACTTGGAAAAAATAAATTATGTATGTTTAAAAACACATTAACTATTATTATTATAATACTCTAATTATAATAAATTTGAATAAATATTATACACAACACTTTTTTTGGGGGGGGAGAGGGGGGGAGGAATAGGAATTATGATATAAAATTTGGGAATTATTATCATTATTTTTTAAAGTCAAATTTAAAAATTAAATAAAGGTTGCACCACAATAATAATATGAGGTGTTCCACACACATACAAACTCTGCCAAATTCCACGCAAACATACTGTACACACAATTCTTTAAATAATAAATATTTTTGTATAAAGCAAAACAAAATATTGTAAGAAGAAAAAGTTTGATGTATAAATATATATACAAAATGTTGGTAATTTTAGTTTTGCTCCCTTGATTGATTTCCGTATCGATATGTCTCTACCATTCGCAACGTTTTGGGTTTTTCGCGAGACAAAAGTCAACTCTTTCTCTCTTTAGAGGCTCGTCCAATTTGTAGGAGATAGATAGATAAGAGAGAAAGAGAATGTAAGAATTCGGTTTTTCTTTTCATAATATGGAGATACAGTAGGTATAAAAAGTAAATGGAAGGCCACGTATTGTGGAATTTTTAATTTGAAGATTTTTTTAAAAAAAAAAAAAATTTAATAAATTTAATTTATACTTTCCTAAGAATTGTTCTGCTGTTTTTACTACAGAAAAAGTTTTAATAAGTTCCTGAAAATTTGATAATTTTATGCAAAATTGAAATGTGTTTTGGAAAAAGAATTTTTTTTTTTTGCATTTTTGATTTTTATTTAAGGAAAAACATACTTTGTGTTGTTGATTTTTTTTAAATAGAAGTTTGTGGTTTGAGCTTTTAAAAAGATTGTTGTGTTTATTTTCGAAGCGGATGCCACATGGCGACTGGTTTTCTTAAGGAAGTGATCATTTGATTCCAATGAGCCAATGATTTTCCACTGGCTTGTGATCCTACGATGACGTGACCGATGGACGGAGTTCTTCCATCCGATTGATACTCAGCCACTGTCATTCTCAATTGCACCGTCTGCAAAACATCAATTAAAAATCAATCGCGAGTAATTAAATTTGCCATTAAACTGCAATGAAGCTGTTGTGTAGTGAGGCGGGGGGGGGGGGGAGCATAGTGGGTATAAGGCTTGTGTTGATTAGATTATTAAAAGAATTTAATAGTAATTCAGTCGGGTGTACTTTTTTACGGACACCGTGTATAAAATTAATATTCCCAAAAATTGCTTAATTTTTTTCACCAACTTGGCGTTTTCTTATTTCCACTCAATTGATTATTAATAATTTTTTGCCCCCCGAAAGAAAAAAAAAATTAGTCACGATCGATTTATTTGAGATGATTGGATTAAGTGTGCATGCGCCGTGCGGTACTATGATAATAATACACTGGTGGTGTGTGAATACCTGAAGGGCGTTGGCTGGAACCGAAAAGATCATAGCCTCGTTAAAGATTGGGCATCGGTCATCACGTTTGATTGAAGTTTTTTTCTTGCTAATTTTTTTGCCGTTCTGAAGCAAATAAACTTTGATGAAAGGATCTTTTCGCGCATAAAAAAAAAAAAAAATAATGAAGAAAATGTTAATCACGCGCAACCAATGCGTATGGTTAAATTTCAAAACCCAAAAAAAGAACCTGCTGTTTCTTTATTCCTAGTCCATCGAAGGTTTCTGCCTTTTACAACAACCACTGTCAATCTCTCCGCTGTAGGCAAATAACTTAATGAAAACATCAAATCTCCCAGCTCGGTTGACCTCTGTTGTTGATCAATTGCAATTCAAAATGAAGAAGATGCGAGAAAGAAAAAAAAAAATTTAAAATTTGAATAAGATTTTAATTTTTTTTTTTGTATCTGATGAAAATATCAGCTAAAATCTATTTTGGGTGGGCACTTCAAAAAAATCATTCACTACATTTTCCGAAGAATCAATAAACTCTTAATAAATTTTTAATATTCAGTGTTAAATTTTTTTAAAAAAAAATGCAATAAGATAGTCACAAAATTCCAAAATCATTTGATAAACACCCCAAAAATAGTAAATGAGCAGTTAAAATATTTAATGAATTTACCAAATTAACGTCGTTTAAAACGATCCATTTCGTCACTTGCTTTTGAATTAAATCTAATTCGGTCAATCGAACTTCCGCTTCGCCCACCAAAGTGTTGGTATATTTATCACTGGCGTAAACGTTGAACAAAACGGAACGGTTGGCCAACTCTTGAGGGTCCAAACCGAACAGGAACCTCTCTTTAAATAAAGGATTACTACTTCTTTTTTGAATCTGAAAGAAAATTCGTTCATTGATTTTAACTATTATTATTTTTTTTAAATATTAATTAAATAATCATTAAAAAAAAAAAAATATATTTACTCTTGTCTGCATGTTTGATGACTTATCAGGAAGTAAAAATACTCGAACGTAGCTGTCAATAATCACAGAAGGTTCCGGAGCGACCAGGTCACGACCCTGGATCACACTCACGATAAGGTCAGCAGTTTCGCTGAAAGTCAAATGCAAATGAGATTTTATTATTTTTGTTTGTTTGTTTGGAAATTTGAAGAGGGATTATGAATACCTGTCGTATTCTAAAGAAATTTCTAATTGTCCGGCGGTGGGTGGTTCGTCTAGAGCCTCGAGGAGCACGGAAGTGTCGGAAGTGACGCTGTCGCAAGACATAGCTCGCTTTAGATTGGTGGGAAATTCGGGGACTTCGACGATCTCCAATCCTTCGGGACTGCCTATACTGTCCACCGACGGCTGAGACTACACAATGTATTCAAATTAAAAAATTTTTTTAAAAAAAACAACATGTTAAAATAAAGTAAAATTCAAAGCGAAAATTTATTTAAAAAAATAATAATGACAATATTAGTACAGGTTTGCTAAACTAAGAATTGCTATACTCCACCTACAGTATACTATAACATTTAAAAAAAGATAACCTGGTAAACTCAATAAAACAAAATCTATATGCAAAACAGTAAAAATATGGTATTAAGAATATAAAATAGCAGCTGTACAGTATTAAATTACTGTACTTTAACGTATGTATTATTTGACATAAATAATCGGTAATGACGGCAATTATACACAAAATGACAATAATTAGCTATTAAATACAATTTCATATTTTACCATTGAAAATCTACATATTCATAAAAACAAATGTTGACCTCAAAAATTGCGCTTTTTTCCCTTCAAAAATCTACATGTTTACAAAAATATTCGTATTTGTCTTCAAATTTCCAATTTTTTACCATTAAAATTCCAATTTTTTACCATTAAAATTCCAATTTTTTACCATTAAAATTCCAATTTTTTCCCCTTCAAAATTCTACTTTCTCCCTTCAGAAAAACACTTTTTTCTCCTACATGCGAGTAATTTTATTTTTTCATTTTCTTATCCTCAAAATTTCACTTTTCTTAATCTATTAAATTCCACATTTTCGTTATTATTGTGTTATTATTTCGTATTGCTTTTTTTTTTTATTTCTATTTATTTTTTTTTTAAAAAAATAGTTGCGTTAATTTAATTGAAAATTAAAATTTTTTAATGTAATGACTATAACTACGGTACTGAATTTAAATACCATTAATAGTAAATACTCTAAACTAACCCCCCACCCCCCAAAAAAATTTAATACTTATGGATTATTATTACTAGTAAAAGTTGAGTTAAAATGTAAATACTTTGAATAAATTCTCTCTCTCAAAAAAAAAAAAAAACCCCGAATGAAATTATTTTAATTTTTAATTTAACGAGGTAAATCTGTATATTATGTGCCTGAGGTATGTATACACAAGGCTCGTATCAAAGCACTTAATTAACGCTTAAGAAGCGCAAACGCGCATTAAAACTATGATACATTTAAGTGATATTGATTATTCTCGAGCGTTGACTGTTAAGTTTATATCTACATACTGCACTTAATAAATAATACTCCTAAAAGATTAATTATTAAAAGTGGATCTTATGCTTTCAAACTCGTAAAATTTGTTTGCATTATTTAATATTTTTTTTTTTTAAGAGAGAAAAAAAAAGTGAGTGTTCTTCTCTTTTGAGCTCTGATGTAATAAGAGTAGTAATAATAATTATTACTGTATTACGATTGTTTTTACCAGTAAGGAAGGTGCTACCGGTGCTGGGCGTAACGGCTGTGGCGGTAACACTTCGGTCACTGTTTTAACGCCTTTACCCCCGCTCACACTCCTCTCGTCTATTAATTTGACATCCGGCGTCACGTTATCGTAATGTCTATAGCAACCCGATGTATCCAGCACTAAATCAGACTCGGAATTCATCTGCAAATTAGATCGCAACCAAAAAAAAGAACCGCATTAGCACGCGATTCCTCATTAAACATTCAACTTCAGCGCTGGCTTGAACGTGGTTGGGTTTTGAAGGCCCCCACCCGCTTGCTACTGGCCTCAAACACTCGCGCAAATGCAGTTTTATGGAATAAATACTCGCGCGAATGGAGTTTCAGGGAATAATTACTCGCGCAAATGGAGTTTTAGGGAATAATTACTCGCGCAAATGGAGTTTCAGGGAATAATTATTCGCGCAAATGGAATTTTAGGGAATAATTACTCGCGCAAATGGAATTTTAAGGAGTTATTACTCGCGCAAATGGAGTTTTAGAGAATAAATATTCGCGCAAATAAAGTTTTAGGATATCACACTCGCGCAAATGAAATTTTAGGGAATAAATACTCGCGCAAATGGAGTTTCAGGGAATAATTACTCGCGCAAATGGAGTTTCAGGAAATAATTACTCGCGCAAATGGAGTTTTAAGGAATAATTTACTCGCGCAAGTGGAGTTTTAGAGGATAAAAACTCGCGCAAATAAAGTTTTAGGCTATCACACTCGCGCAAATGGAGTTTTAGGGAATAAATACTCGCGCAAATAAAGTTCCAAGAAGCAAAAACTTGCGCAAGCAGAATTTTAAGGTAGAAAACACTTGCCCAAACAAAGTTTGAGGAAGTAAACATTCCGCTTAAATAGAGATTTGGCAAGTAAATACTCGCGCAAATGAAATTTCTTTTTAACCAGAAGCGGTTGGTGATACTCATTTGGGGCCTCCCCTACTAATAACTGTATCTCTCATCAGCCCAGCAAACCCTGCAGCCGGCTCTCTGTTTAACTCTACCGTACTTCTATGTATAATTTAGGTACCATGTATCCGTTGAGATGAAATTGGCTTCCTTTGGTTAGATTGGCTTTCTCCTCTTTGGTCCCCAGAATCCAAGCTAAAATGTAGGTCCACAAACCTAAATAACGACAACCGACCAGAAGGATGGCGGCCAGGATGAAACTTAGACCGACGACGGTCACTGCGACTGCCGCAGAACTCATGTTTAACTCTCCCAACTCAATTGTCTTCGCTGGAAAATCGATTTCAGTCCTCGATCCACTCGCCCTTTCTGCTTTTTTTTTTTTTACTTTTATTTGCTTTTTCTGATAAATTGGAAAGACGGTTCAACACATCTGTTGGCCTTCCTAAAAAATTTAATTCGTTTCATTATTAAACACGAAGCAGCGGTACGTCATCAAAATTGCATCGCCAAAAAAAAAACCCAGATTCACACTACAACTTTGGGAAAGAAAGGAAGGGAAACTACATTAAGGACAATTTATAAAACAGTAAAAGCGGTAACCAATTAAAAATGTATCCATTTACTGATCAAATATTAAATATAAATTTGCATCAGATTTTATTGAAAAAGTTATTAATTATTTTTTGAATAAAAAAAGTAATTATTGAGTTTATGAACTAATAATTTCGTTATTCCGATTTTATACTTTTCTAGTAAACGTGTAAAATCAACGCTTTAACTCTATACAATTTCTAGTTAAAGTATAGATTTGAATCGCATTTTAATACAAACTTGAGTTACCAAATTAATATATTTTGACTAGTAAATGTACACACTTGCTGATTTTATATGGTTCTTCTTCCGCACCATATTTATCAATATCTTGATTATAAGAGACATGCATACATTGGCTCATGAATTTCATATGGATCTATGAATAATAAATGAGGTGATGATAAACAATTTTTTAGACGGCGACTATTGTCAAATTTATCGGATGTTTTTTTTTTTTTAAAAATTTTATTTTTAGGATTTTTATTATATTAATTTTTTAAAAAAAGTTTTCTTTTTATTTTGTTTTCATGTGTTTTTGACGTATTACTTTTATCGTTTTTTGTTTCGTGCCTAAGTGCTTTTTTGCCTTTCAAGCAAATTTTTTTGTTTTTTTTTCCCCTTTTTTTTTTTTTTGGATTTGATGTAAAAGTGATATTTTTGATGCAAAAATAAATGCTGGGAGGATGTAAAAAAATCCTCGCTCCATTAGCTCATTGCTTTCAAAAAATACATTAATTATTATGTCTCGTTTCCATTAGCGCCAATTTCTAAAAAAAAATTAGAAAAAATCAGATTTCTTAAAAGAATTGAAAATTTAATGCAATTCTTAGAACCAATTTTCTAAAAAAAAAAAAAAAAAAATTATAAATTTTTCGAATTTGCAATCTTTTTTTAATGGAAAATAAAAAGCGAACCCAACTGAATTAGTATTAAATATTTTAAAAAATCTAAATATTTTAATGACGCGTGGAAAAGCTTTATTTCAAGAACTTTGTTATAATATTGAATTGTTCTATTCTGTGTTTTGAATGTTCTCTTCCCGTCTCAACACAAGCTTTACACCCACTCACTATGCCCCCACCTCACTACACAACAGCTTCATCGACACTCTCCCTGCCTTCCATCTCTCGGGAATCTTTTCTTGCATCACACCCCATATTTTGTAATTCACCTAATTTAAATCTGGGATATTGAAAATGTGCGCCATAGTATTAAAGAAGCACGGGACGAACTCGATAAAGCTGTGTAATATATGCACCGTATAGGCCTCTAAATATTTTTTTTTTATAGTTGGCGACGCATTGTATTTAAATATAAAATTGTTGAGTGTGTTGTTTATAAATTTCTGGCGTTGTGATTGGTTAGTGGAGTCGCCGCTTAAAACAAGAGTTCTTATAGGGAGTTTAGAAAAAGTATAACATTACGTGACAAGATTACTAGAAGTCAGTTTATATACTGTAGTGCAATGGAGGGATGAGAAGAATTAAGGGGTTTTAAGTCTTTACAGTTTTGTTTTTCATTCTTTTGGATTTTAAATTTTAAAGATTTTTTTTTTTATCTTTGGTTTAAAGGACTACTTTGGATTTTATTTTAAAAGAAGTGTACTATTTTTTGAAACAAAATAAATACTGGGAGGATTTAAAATGACTCGTTTCATAAGCTTTTCCCCATTCAAAGATACATGAGATGAGCAAAATGCTTTTTCAGGATAGTAGAATTTACGGTAAAATGTTTTTTTTTTTTTTTAAATATATTTTATAATGTAACAATACAAAATTCGAATAAAATTAAGTGCTCAAAAATCTTTTATTTATAATAAGCTTTTGTGTAATTTTTTTTTTCTTCTCTATTGTAATAAAAGCGCATGTAGGACGTCATGCTGAGTACATGGTTTCTTTGATGTAAATTAAAACATGCGTTTTAGTACACGTAACGAGGTTAAAAGAAGCATTTTTCGTAGTAATTTAATCAATTTTTACCCCCAAAAAAAAAAAAAGAAAAAAATAGCTCGCGCAACATTTTAATTTGAATATTAAGTGCAGATATTGTTTTAATTCCGCATTTTTTTGCATACTCCGCTGATTATAATTATCCGCGGAAGAAAAACGCTCGTAATCAAAAATGCTGACAGATTAATTAATCTAATTAGAGCGCGTCATTTCAACAAATTAATTTTTTTTTTAAAAAAAAAATTTTTTTAAAAAAAATTAATACACTGTACCAGAAAAAAAAAAATCAATAATTTTGTGTATTGATAAACTACAGTATATATTTTGTGTGATTGATTAGCCGTTGCTAGGCTTTATTAACTACGGCTTAGTAGCAGTGTCGTCAATTTTTCTACGTGATATTCAAAAGCGCATATAACAGAATTCAAATTTAACGGAATTGATATTCACGTGTAAATAATGCACCCAATTTTTTTTTGGTTTTGTTCATTAATTCTCAATTCGATCGTTTAAAAATATTAATTTAGCGCAACATGATTGCAGGTAATTAAGGCGGTTTTTATAAAAACCGAATGTGTAACAGCTTTTCCGTAAATACTCCGGTGTTTGCACAAATTGCGCTAAATGGAGGGGCAAGCTAATGTTACCGTATGTTTAACAACGAATAATATTGGACGATTCGCGAGGAAAATGTCGATATAACGAATAAAATTTAAGAGTTTGTTCGTTTAATCTTTTTGCGACGTCATAACGTTGCTTTTTTTATTCGGAACGTGACGTCACTAAATTATTTCGTTAAGTGATTTTTGAGGCTTAATTCATCAAATTAATTATTATCATAATGTGATCTTTTTTTTTTTTTTCATATTTTTTTTAACGAATTAATTAATTTTTAACGAGCAATTTTTTTTAATTTTTGTCTATGGATTTTTTTGTGGAGATTGCTTAAATAAAATTGTATGATTTACATGAAAAAACATTTTTTGAAGATTTAAAAAAAATTAGATTATTTAATTTTTTACAAAATGCATAAATGTATAGGAAAAATTTGCATAAGAAATTATTATTTTATCTAAAATCTTGAAGAAAACCAATCACATATTTTCAATATTAATGCCTTTCTTAGGGCATAAAACTGCATGATTTAATTTTTCTACAAAATGTATAAATGTTTAGTAAAAACTGCTTTAAAAAAATATTTTATTGAAAATGTTGAGGGTTAAAAAATTTTCAAAATTTTAAAAAATAACACAAGTCATAGAGCATAGAATTGCATTATTTAATTTATCTACAAAATACATAAAATGTTTAATAAAAATTTCAATAAAAATACGGTACGTTACCAGAATTATTTTTTTTTTACAAATCTTGAAAAAAAAATTTAAATCTTTAAAAATAATTTAAAATATTTTATATTTGGCACAAAATATAGAAACAGTTTCAGTAAAAACTTTTGTCAAAAATCTTGAAATAAAAACACATTTTTAAAAATAATGCAAATTTTCAGGAAATAAAATTTCATTTGATTTTTGTAAATAAAGCACAAAATTTCCAGTAAAAATCTGCAAAAAAAAAAAAATAAATAAATAAAAACGATTATTTTTTATTGAAAATCTTGAAAAAAATATTCTCAAATCTTCGTATTAAAAACAAAATTTTATTTAGAATCAATTTCGTTCTATTAAAAAAAAAATTTCGTTATATCGACATTTCCATCTAATCGCATCCAATTGATCGCCTTTGGCGGATAAAGTTACACACCGATCTAACATTGGGTTTCGATACTCCGAGATGATATTTATATTCTACATACAAATTTCTAGTACGTGTTTCGGAGTTATTTGAACTAGCTTAAACCATCTGCGTCATTCTCTCTAATTCTATCACTCTGTCTTTACTTCAATCTCTCATTTCAAAAACCACTCTCACTCTCTCTGCCGTTCTCACTATTTTTTACTTGTTTATATAACTCTTATCACGCTCCCGATAGTATTCTACCGCTGACGTCATCGACTTTTTAATCAACATTTTCCCCTTATCAATTTTATTGTCGATCGACTTTTATTTATTTATTTACTTTTACTCGCCCTATCTATTTTTATTATATCTTTTGACCGTTAATGAAAAAAAACGAGGGTATGTAAAATAACAGTATAAAAAACGATTATTCGACGTTCGATAATTACGTAGAACCTATTTATTAGCATTAATTTCGCGTAAAAAAATTTCTAAAAAAAATTAATCAACAAATAAACTCATTGTATGAACAAATCTAAATTTAGCTTATCTTAATTTACGAGTTTAATAATTATTATAAATAGTCAATCTAATATTACGTCACATTCACCATATGTCGCTCGAGAAACGGCCATTTGAACGAGGGTTTTGAACTTAATTAAGCCAGAAATTTTTGATGCTATAAAATTTCGTTATAAACATAATCAATTTTTTTTTTTTTTTGGAATTGATTGGTTTTTTATTGCTGGTTGTTGCCATCAAAAATTCGATCGTTGACAATGCTAATTCGATAAGCGTTCGATATTCAAACGATAATTTTTTCTTTTAAAAAAAAAAAACAAAATCATAAAAATCAAATGAAATATTTATTATGATTTTGAAGAGTGGTTTAAAAAGTGAATGAGAGTGTTTGTGTATGTGCATTGCGCCATGTTTCCACACTCGCTTTAATATGACACGTAAAACGTCGATGAAACCTTAATAAGACGCGTATACACATAACTGTACAGGAGGAGATACATATACAAGAGATATAATAGTAAACAATGAGAGAGAGAAAAAAATGATAATGGAGTTGCGGTTTTGAATTTACCTGAGTGCAAAAGCAGCCAGTTGGATGGAGCGGAGAAGAAGAATTGACGTCTTGATCCGTGCAAGCAGAATCGCATTTAGCAGCGTTTTTAAGAAAGAAAGCCATGGTCAAAAAAATGTACACCATCACGCACAACACACACACTCACTCGCTCTCTCTCTGTCGAATATCTTTTTTTTTTTTTTATTATTATTTCCTCTCTTCCCGATTCAGCCAGAAGGATGAATTCGGAGAATGGTTGGTAGTTGTAGTGTGATCTATGGATGGAATGAAGCGCGAGAGAAGAGAGAAAAAGCCGAGGAGCGCTTCGATTCCACCCTATCAACGATCGCGCCATCTACGATCGGGATGCAGAAAGTATTATATGGCGCGCCAAATCACGAATAATATTATTTCGGAGGTGTAACAATTGATTTTGAGAGCGGTAACGTGGAAATGAAAAAAAAAAAAAAGCTGAAAGTACCATTTTACAAAAAAGTTATTGATATTTTTGTTTAAAACAGCTGTATGTACCCAGGCTTATAGCTGCCAAAAGGAATGGAAGTGCCATTATTTTGCTTTTAGTAGTTTGGTGCATACATTTCTCGCAACATGGCTGGTAAAATGACTGCTCAGGTGTCCCTTTACAAGTGTCCAAAATGCATTTGTAATTTCGATTTTTGTAAAAAATTAAAAAAAAAAATTAATATTTTATTTAAAAACATGTTCATCCTATTTTATTTCTCTTCCTCGTAAATAGGAAAATTTGTTGATTTTCATGAGAAATGAGAATTTATTACAAATAATTGTCAAAACAGACCTTTTTTCTATTTTGGGATTTTCGGCCTCAAAAAAACTTAATCCGACCCTGCGAGTCAAAGAAAATGAATTAACGATCAATATTCTTGTTTAAAAGTTTATTGGGTAAATTGTGATTGTAGTACTGTAAATAGAAAGAAATTGATGCAATAAATTTCTATGGTAACCAAATTTTACAGTGAACTTTGTCAAAAAAAAAAATATTTTTTTGTGGCTGCTGTAGAAAAGCATTGTCATTTTTGTAGAATAACATCCTGAAGAGCGAAATTGCTCCCCGTTCCGGTTATTTTTACGTAATTGGTTTGAAGTAAAATCTAATATTTTTGAAAAAAAATATACCGGGTGTCCGAGAAGATCCTGAACGATAAAGAATTGCAATTAAAAAAAAACTAGCCAAGATAAAAACTTAAA
>JAQGAZ010002372.1:0-18362 GCA_034692225.1 Polydesmus complanatus
AGGGAGAAGAGGGAAGGGGGGGAGTAGAGGGGGGGGGGGGGGGAGGAGAAGAATGGAAGCGTAATTCCGCATTCAAAAACCTTCATTTTGTAGAATAGCAAATTACATGTATTACAATGGGCGCTAATTTGTATTTTCTTACTTATAATAATAATTATAATTAAATAGAATTTTGATGTAGCCCACTGTATTCGGCAATTAAATTAATTTGTTAGTAATGAATCTTAAGCTATCATAATCATTCTGACGTGTTATTGAATCTTTTTCCCCCCCAAAGTCAACCTTAATAATTTGTCACACCCTGTATAATAAAAACACGCGACATTTACGCTAATCCCGCTTTTTTCCATTGGAGCGCGATTTAATTTGTGCTCGCGTGCAGCCCAAAATAATCACGCGCCTACTTCTTTTTAATAATTTTTAACGGTAAATTGGAACATGGAGCCAGCCCACCATTAGCCATCCAGTGGAGAACACTCGACGGCTGCACTTGTTATCGTGGTTTAAGTGAGCCGCATTAGCCATGGGAAATATGGAAAGCCGAGAGAAAGCGTACGACATCAGCGCTCATAGTGCCAGGCGCTGTCGTCGAGCCTTCACCGATCCCGGCGGAAGTGGTCGTCGCCACGGATGGTACAGCAGCTACGACCTGAAGAGCATGCGTCCGCGAGAAGGAGACTTAATCGAAATCGAGCGGAACTACTACGCTCATTGGGCCGTGTGCGTGGGGCTGGGGCCGGAAGGAGCCTGGGTCATCCACTCCACCGTCGACGAGGGAATTCGATTGGATAAGCTGGTGGACATCGTAGCGGACGACGAATGCCGCGT
Source organism: Polydesmus complanatus (assembly GCA_034692225.1). Classification (NCBI taxonomy): domain Eukaryota; kingdom Metazoa; phylum Arthropoda; class Diplopoda; order Polydesmida; family Polydesmidae; genus Polydesmus; species Polydesmus complanatus. The sequence continues at coordinate 829 of JAQGAZ010002372.1, forward strand.
CAACAACCGCAGAGACGGAGAGTTGGAGGCTAATGCGGGGCGGGAGACGGTGGCCAGGGCCCGCTACTACTACGAGAACCCGGATGAGGTGGGGAGGTTCAACCGAGTGAGCAACAACTGCGAGCACTTCGCCACCAGGTGTCGCTACAACCGGAAGTACAGCGAGCAGGTGGAGGGTATGACGCTGGCTGGTTTACTGGGCATGGTAGGTGTGGCCGCGCTTTTCCTCTTCAAATGCGTGCTAGCCAAGTAACGAGAACTTAAGCGCTCACTTAAGTGCGGGCTAAAAAAAATTTGCTATCTCTTAACTGTAATATTTCCGCTGATTAAACGAAAAAAGTTTAGATTTAATCTGACAACAAATCTTTTTCTTAATTGTAAAAATGTATAGCCCACCCTCTGACCTCAGAACATAAGAGGGTCCAGGCACTAGTGACCAATTAACACCTGCCAGAGCATTTTATTTTTATCAATAATACAGTCGAACCTGTTTAAGGCGGACACCTCGTACAAGGTGAAAACCTGTCAAGAAGAACGGGCAGAAATGTTGGGGAACGCGAGGTCAAAAATACTTTTTAAAACGAAAACAAAACTGCCCAAGGCGGAAACGAAAGAGGGTTTGGCTAAAGCTATGGCCCTCCATTCGGCCACTTAGGGTTACAGAGCCTGTAGGCTATAGCCATTCCTCAAGAGTGGACTTAATTTATGAGGTGGCCGCTCTAAACACACGTTGCAATAACAGAGCGCAATTGAAATAAAATTTGATGGTGACATTGATTTTCGCATTGATTTTGTTAACAAAAGCTTTTTCGCTAAGCAACGAGTGGTGTGCAAATACATAGTGGCAACGTACGCCTCCGGCTGTATATTTCTAGGAGCGAGGGGCATTGATTAATCGATTAATAAAATCCATAATGGTATTGTGTAGCTCCACTATTATTCACTATCTCGTATGGCAACTATTTTCAAAACATTCAAAAATTTTCCATTTTAAAATGTGTTTTTGTGCGTGAAGCACGTGTAGAAAACGCCGGTTAAATTGTTAAGCATCAACCGTAACACGTCGTGTGTAGAGGTAAATTAACATTTTCTGTTAAATTCTTAAAAATATTTTTCATTTGGTATTTTTCAAAAAATACCATTCATTATAATACAGTAATATTCATGAATGTAAAAATTAATTGAAATTACACACTTTTTAAATTATTGACTTAGCACAAGTCATGAAAACAATTACAATTTTTGTCTCAAATTATATTTAGCTTAAGAGGTTCAACTAAACAGCGAGATTAACAAAGTGTTGATCATAATATTATAGCGTAGCAGAATTCAGTAAGAATAACACAAGGTGAGCGATCGATAGTCTACCAATCGATAGTCCTTGGCTTCATTTCGAATAACCTCTCTCCCTTATAGTTCGGTTTGAATGGCGAAAGACACCCTGTACAAGGCTCAGGGGCTTTTAATTTTCCTCATCAGTTGCTACGGATTCAACCAGTCCGGAAATAAACTCAACTTTTACAACCGGATAGCCAATTTCGTGACGATCTTCTTCTTCGTTATCCTAATAGCATTGAATTTTATTATTTTTGCTGCTTCAGACGAAAGTGAATCGGTACCGGAAGAACAAGCTCGAGTGACTAGAATACTGCTCCTTTATAAATTCTCCTTCGGGGCCAATTTTTCCTGCTTCGTGCTATGTTACTTTCGCAAAGGCAAATTTCACGCTCTCTTAAGGCAACTCCGAATCTACGAGGTGGAGGAAGACATTTCCGGCAAAGTTCGAAAATTTAACTACTTTTGTTTTGCCTTTTTTCTCGCTAATCTTTTTGGAACCATTTACAATTACTTCTCCGAGTTTAAACCCAAAAACCGCTACTCCACGTGTTTCTTTATTGGATGGGCTTTATTCATTCATTTCTTTTGCTATTGTTTACCCCTCTGCGCCCTACCAGTCTGCGTCGTTCCTTACTACATCAACCGCACTGTGAACGAGAGACTGGAGGAGATCAACGGATGCAAGTCCAGTGTGAGAAGAGCCCGACTGACCACTCGCCTCATCCTCCTCTCCACTCGCCTCAACTCACTCGTCAAAGCAACCAACGACTACGGAGCTCCCTTAATGCTCGTTTTGAAAACGACCGCTACAATGTTAACCGTATTTGCTATTTATTCAATAGGAAATGTGTGGCATATGTCAGAGGATGACGACGATGCCATTCAATATTTTATAAGTAGTACTTATTTTTTCCTTTCTTTCTTCTTATACCTATACTACCTGCGAGTGGCTCCCTCTACCAACCAAGTGGTAATCTCCTTATTTTTTAAGTTTAAAGGTCCGATTAACATTAAGGTACCGTACTGTGTATAGTTGTCCGCGATGGCTAGAGTGATGACAGAGAGCGTGATGATGGATGAGCAAGAGATGTCACGTGAGCCCATCTCACGCATTCAACTGCTAAGAGTGAGTACTTCTTCTACATTGTTAATAACAGTGTAAATATTCATTCGATATTCAGACGAGATTGGTGCACTTGGCCCACCTCACCCACTCCCATTTCAACCAGGAGCAATTGACAGTGCTGGGTGAACCGGTAGACGACACTGATTACCTATTGGTCTGTTCTAAACTTCTAATTGAGCAAAATGTTTAATGTAATTATTATATTTTAATTAATTTGACTATTTTTTTTTCAGGCATTTGTAAAAACGATGCAAAACTACAACACGGTTCATTCTGTTCTATGGTAATTCCCCAAACACGTTTAAATGTGTATTATAATTCTCTGAACATGATTCACTTTGTGGAGAAAATTATATGCGCACAATACAATGTTTATATAAGAAAAAAAATAATAACTATAATTAGAAGTTGTGATCACAAATGAAGCACGTGAACCTAATAATATTATGTTAATGAGTATATTAAAAATACGCGCAAATTAAAAACTCTACTGGGCGTGGCCGCGCTTTTCCTACGCAAATAACAAGAACATAAGCGCTCACTTAAGTGTGACCTCTAACTGTAATATTTCCTCTAATTAAAACAAAACAAAAAAATTTAAATCTGACAACACCGAATAATTTATTTTTTAAAAATTTCTTCACTGAATAAAATGTATAGCCCCGCCCTGTGACCTCAGAATTAAAGCCCCGAACCAAACTCCCATCAATCTCTTTTTCTAATCAAAATGGTAGGCTATTTATTTCTCGATTTTTATCGACGATATAATTATAGTCAGAGCTCCTTAAGACGGGCACCCTGTACCGGGCGAAAACTTGTTAGGAACGGACAAAAATGTTTCGAAAGGCAACGTTAAAAAACAAACTGTTCTAAAACAAAACTGTCTAAGGCGGAAACGAAGGAGAATGCCGTGATAAACCCTGCCTAAAGCGAACAAAAAATGCTACGTTTTTCTGGAATAAAAAGCTGGTTCTCTCAGGGTCACACAGGTCACGGGGGGAGGTGGAGAGGCAGCCAACAACACAAATTAACTATAGCTACTCCTCAAATGGCGTGACTTAATTTAGGAGGTGACCTTCAAATTAACTTAAAACTAACAACGCCTTAAGCGCCTGTAAATTACGTTTAAAAAAAAATATGCTCATGATGTACAAGGACACTTTTCATTCTGTAAAACGTTTGAAACGTTGTAAAAAAATCAGATGTTGTTTTTTTATATCCTCTCACCCCACAAAGTCAACGTGTGGGTCGTGAACGCCCACAGAAAAACAGTGCTTAGTATTGGTTTAAAAACAACAAAGAGATTTAAATTCCTACAATTATTACTAAAAATCTACGATCGAGATTGAAATTTAAGTAGAAAATATTAAAATTACATTTCGGACAAACATCGTCAAGTGTTTTCAGCTTCTTAATTCTCATCGAGTGAATGCTATCGATCTCGCTAATAATGGCTAATTAAGATCGAAATCAAAATCACCAAAGATCCCAATCATTCTATTGATTAATTTAATAGTCCACAGACAGGTGTAGAGAGCCTGAGGGGAGAAAAAAGGGCTGGAAAAATCCTCTTATATTTTCCTCTTTCGAACCCTAATGTATCTCTTATCTACTCATCTCCAACTACATTGACATTCATTCACGCCATTACCATAATAATAGAGCGACATCTCAATTGACTTCCACATTGACACGAGAATTAGATATAAAAATCATAGTGCACGAAGCTTAACAAACCTACTTTTAACGCAGTATCTATACTGTACAATTGACGACCATGATATTACCAAGGCGGCACTGACCGGTACCCCAACACTACCTACGCATCCTATATTCACAAACCAATACTGTACCACTATATAAACACCCAACGTTATATTACTGTAAAATAACCATGGTTATAAAGAACGAGTTGCAGTGAACGGAACGAACGACATCAAAAGCACATGACAGCTGTGTAAATACATGTATACCGTACGACGGTACGCGCAGATTCAATTTAAGATTTAAACTTACTCCTTCAATGCCTCTAAACATGCCTCAGCTCACACGTCCAATTCATCTATTAAACACGAAAAACAATATTAGCTTCATTACTACAATAATTATAATACCAAAACAAAATTAAACAAAGGGTAGCCCATAGTACCTTATTAACCGAGCATCGTGTCTGCTCGTACTTCTACGGTGATGGAGAAACAGCAGCAAAATGTCATTTACACGATACACACACGAACGCGAATCGCGATTGCACAAATAAAAATTCACTTAATTAAAGATTTTCAATCCATAAACATACCTATTTAAAGAGAATAGTAGAGACGCCGAGCCAAGCGCCATTTTTTCTTTCAAGGTAACGATGACGGCGTTGTCACACCTGCTGTTTACAAATAATAATATTATCCTATATAAATATTTATTACTTAAATAAAACTATATTTATTTAATGATTTTTCAATGTTAAATAAAAATTTTAGAATAAAATTCATTGCCTCGTAATTTAATATATATTTATTTTTTACAAATTAATTAACAGTGTTGCAGAAGTATAAAGTGACGTCATGCATCCTTGGTCGCCCGAATCGCGCCGAATGACGTGAAATTAATCATTAATGTGACGTCATGAACGAGAATTAAATTGCGAGTTTTATCATAATTTTTACAGTCTATTTAAGGTTGTAACAATATAAAAGATTTTAATTTTTACGAACGAAGGAGAATAGAAAAATAGTTCTTACCCTACGAGTACTTGAGACGCCTAAAAACGTAAAACGAAGGAAATGCTAGAAGGATTACACTCGGCCAGCTATATTGGAGGGGGAATTGAAGGTAACGGTATATTGCAATTACGAACGAAAGAAACCAAATACCACGTTACTTCTATTAAAATTAATAGGAGAAGAGTTAATTCCAGGTCGAGTAAGCGGTGCGAGTCAAGAGTCGACCGTGTACGGCTGCAGGATGTACCTGTATTTATGGAAACTGTTTGGCGAGTTAAAACACTATACGTAAACACTTACATTTGGAAATAAATAAATGCTTTACTATTCAATAAAGTGAAATCCCAAAATTTTAATGTTCTGAGACAGATTTTTGACTAAATAAGAAAAAAAAAGTTAAAATATAAAAAAATGATGGAAAATATGATACGACGGTTAAGCTTTCTTGTTCTTGCTGTGTGCGTGCGGCGTAGGGTTCGACCCAACTTCTTCACCCGCATCGATCCTCACCTCAGCATCAGGACACGAGACGGTCTTAGGCAAATGATTGCTCAACCTACGGTGGGCTGAGCGAGTTCTCTCTCTCTCTCATTGAAAACTGCGCGATCCTAAAAACAAATTCAAAACAATTAGATCACAAGACGCACAAGTACCGCTATTTCCACATCAAAAATAATGTATATCAACTTGCTTGCTTGAGGCTCGTCAATGTACCTAAATTCAAAAACATAAAATGAAAACCTCTACTTTTAACGAGTTCTATAATAATAATTTCGCTGTGTCCGATCGTTTCTCGCTGCCTCAAGCGACGCAGACGACGCTCGTTTCTTTAAGCAGAGCAAACACGACCCAACAACTATTTCGATTAAATCTGCATGTAAGTAGAACAATATTAATTACCGTAATAACAAAACCAAAATGCGTTTCGAGTAAAGCCGAAACGCGCAACTAATAATTGATATTTACCAAATATTAACTGGGCTGAGCACATTAGAATAGCGCCGAGAATGACGAGCTTAAAAATAACCGTAACGAAATTCTATTTCAGCCAAACGCAGCTGTAGTTGCATCCTAATTAGAAATAGGTTTTTCTAAAGAACCAACTTAGCTTTTAATGAGTAATCACAGATACTTATCTAATAAAGGCTCATCGTGTAAGGACATTCGTGTAAGGACGAGACATCTGGCTCGGTCGAAACAAGGAGCAATTTGCTGTCCGTAGAAATTCTTCAATTAAGTTCCTTCACAATCTCGCTCGGCTTCCTTTTTTAATATCATTTCCCACACTACGGCACTAGGCCATCGAACTGCGGTAGATCAAACTTCGGCACACCGCATTCCATCTCCTTCTTCATCTTGAATTCTTTCCCATCGTCGTTTCTACGTCAGCCGTGAAGCTGACCGGGTTTGCCTACGGGAAGCTCTGGTACAGCCATTTATTGAGCGTTCGAGAAAACTCAAATGCTAAATGCACCAAATTTAAAAATCACTATTTCAAAGCAATAAAAACAACAGCCAATCAATTTACAGGGCAGTAAAATTAATTATCACCTTTATAATATGCTGAATCTTTTTAAAACCTTTCACACATCCGTCGACTGTTACAAGCGCATCTTCAACAGTCCAAGCAAAGTTCTGTAGAAAGAATACAAATCATTTATGTAATCAACGAAAACACGATAATTATGAAAAAAAAAAGAAACCGTTAGATTCAACGAGCATTATAATAAAAAACTTAAAAAACTAGGAAGTTAATAATTAATAATTGAACCATCCAGAACATTGTTTTTTAAGGTTCATTTATGTCATTTTCTATTATATCGGTGTAATAGCAGTAGTATTTTATACTTAAAATAAAATGCATTTCGCCTACAGTCGAAGCGCGTAGCAAATCATTTCACTCTTATATTTACCTAATCTCTTAAGTAATCTCTTAAGTAACGGCAATGCCGCAGCGAGTTATTTTTCTTCATTAATTTTAATAGGAGCTGTTGGGAAGATGCGATTAAGTTGATGCGCCACAAAATCAAAATGAAAAATAACTGTTTAACCAGATCAGATTAGTAATACAAAGAGGCGACATCTTCGCTGCTTCTATTTTATTATCTCGGAAAGAATTTCCACTTGCCATCTTCTTCATTAACATTCTCAACGTTCTCTCTTATTACTTAAAAAACTACAAACAGTGTAAATGAGCTTATTAGTATTTTATAGTTAAAATAAAAGTGCATTTCGAGTAGAATCGGAGCACATAGATTAGACTCTTACTATTTACCTTATATCTTAAGTTAAACTACTGCAGCTGAACACCCAGCAGTAGCGACGAGAGCTGCGAGTTTAAAAATCCTTCTTAAGGAAACTGTTGCATCGAATGTTTTCTCCGCCAAACAGTTGCAGTTGTCGAATTCAAAGCTGGCAAAATAAAATAAACATTTTTTAAAGAACCTAGTTATTAATAGATACTTCACTGATACATATCTAATACTATGTACTGATGGTAGTGGCGTGACATCTGAAACTCACTCTCCAGGACGTCGTTAGGCCTCATTTACATTAGTCGAGTAAGCGTTCGAGTTAGAAAACGCTACGATGGTCGTGAAGGGAATTTCTTCTTTCCTCACGACCATCGTAGCGTTTTCTAACTCGACCGGCTACTCGACCGCTTACTCGACTAATGTAAATGGGGCTTTACAGACAGCTTCTTACTCAATCATTCTCAGGCAATTTGTTCCATAGCTGATCCTTGAAAGAAAAGAAAAAATAATTAACAGAAATCAGAAATGCATCAGAAATCATTACGCTTCCCGATGACGTTTCCTACCAGCTAAATGAATGGTTTGGATCCGAGGCAAGCTTCCCCAGTACAAAATATGACTAAGCGTTCTCATTCCCAACGAGTGCTCTTCTCTGTTTTACTCCAACTCTTTCGGAATCATTTGCTTATCAAATTGTAGAACATTACTGCTACCACAGGCTAAATGGTTTGACTTATTGGGCAAAGTCTTATTATTCTAAAAAAAAAAAAAAATATCGCATTTTATAGTCAGACTACAACAAGTTTATAAAATAAGCTCAACGTTCAGACTCCGTGTGTCAATCCACCTCTTCTCTCCGTACTCATCCTATGAATGACTAGCGTCGTCAGGTCCTTCTCGTAGGAGTTGTATCTGCTGTTCTCTCCCGAACCCACACCTACATCCAACTTATCACGTTTCGGCACTGAGAAGCCCAACTGTTAGCATGTTGGTCGACCTGGAAATCGCTATCCTTAATTCTATAAAACATAGCCAAAACATTTATTTCTTCTGTTATGTTTAGATTGATATGTTGAAAGCAACTGTAACCTTCGTTTTCTTTTTCATCTTAGGATTTATTTTGCGTCTGCTATTGAATGCGATGTTGTAGTATTTAGCAGGCATGTCGTTGTCTCTCGATCCATTATAGTACTCAAAGCTTCCAGCTTTCTCTGAACTTCAAGCGCTTCGATATCTTCAAAATCTATAAATATAATAAATAAGATTTAACATTAATTTTCGTAAGAACGCAAACGTTTGTTAAATGTAAAAATGCCGTATGGAAGTTCGAAACGAGAGTCGATGAGCATAATTACAGTGTCATGGACTTCTCCGTTATTCATTACATACGCAGCGTCTATAACGACATCCACCCTCTTCGTTTGAATAATACTAACAGTGAAAAATGTAGTTTCAAAAACATAAATATTAAAACTTCTACGTTCAACAACCGTTGTAATAATTAACTGTTGTTCGGTTTGTTCCATCGTTTCTCGCTGTCTAAACGACTTTGATGGGAGTCCGTTGACGCTCGACGAAGTCTATAGCCAAAATCCATGTTAACATCAGTGCTGGTTAACATTACGGGTTTGATAAAACCATTAATTTAATTTGTCGCCTTTCCTGGTTCATAGAGATATCATGTACCTTTCTGCATAAGAGATTGGATCTGAATAAGACGAAAAATTGTTAATGGGGAAACTTAACCTACATGACGTGTAGCCTACATTAAACCGCGCTTACCTTTTCATTTAGAACGTAAACAACTCCGGTAGTAGACTGGATAAGCGCTGTACCCAAACACGTCCTTCTTCATATCTTTAAAATTAAAAATTGTAAATCAATTTTCAGAAAACAGGACAAAATTTACGATATTTTTCGTTATAACTTGTCGACAGCGACGCGCAAAATGACCTCGCTTAAAGTAGCCTAATAGCAAAAGGCAAACCCGCGAAAGTATGCCGCAAACGCAAATTAAAATTCCGAGAATTAAATTGAAACTCGTAAATAATTCATATAAACTAACAATAAAAAAAATGTAAATATTTAAAACTATATCTTAACACCAATACTTCGCAAAAATTGTTTTAAAAAATATGATTTTAATGTTTTCACCGTTTGGAGTGTTTGCGCCTTTTCCGCGTTTTTGCCGTACCTCGGCGAAGAGGCTGACGCCTCCAACGTCTAAATCTCCAAAATCACATTTTTTCATAATAATAGAATATGGAGTCACTACACAAAGGAACACGGTAAATGAGGTCACTATAAGACGTACAGCGTTATTCTTTTATCGTGAGCGTCTTGGTAGCAGAAAAAGAGGTTTTGAAGATTTCGAATCGACCACCATGCGGCTCGATTTTAAGCAATGCAAACACAACGCAACTTTAAATCGTCGAACATAAGCTAGGTATTAATGACGTATTTACGAGGCTTAGTTTTCGAATGCAGCCTACTCATTGCTATTAATACGGGGCTAGCGATGGAAGGCGACGAAGGCGACGAAGGCGAAAGTAAGTCACACCCCACAAATATATTATTTTTATTGTAAATTTGGGCAAATATTAATTTTTAATTACTGTATTTACAATATTTAAAAATATTTCTTCATTTGGGGAAAAAAAATAAATAAATAAGGGAAATGTTAAGCAAAAAAAAAATGGCAAGAAACATTTTTTTTTAAGCTTAACAGCAATCGATCATCCGTCTACGGTTTAATTGGAACTAAAATCGGTCCTGCAACCGCTAAATTGATGCCACACGGAGCAGGAAATAGCGGATATTAATCTTAACAAAATGTTTTAGATTATCATAATAATTATGTTTCTAATGTTCATAAAAAAAAAAAAAAACTTTTTTGAATACAATGTTTTAAAAGTAATTTGAATAAAATAAAAACTACTTTACAGTAGCCCAGAAGGGTCCTCCTCAAAATATATTGCCAACAAAATTTCATTTTCACTCATTTTAATCCGAAATTTTCTTTTTAAGTCTACTTTTGTCCTTAATTATTCAACAGTTATTAAAAATTCAAAATCATTAATTTTATATCGAGTGGCGCGCACTACTTGTGTGTTACTAAGTGATTCATAAGATAAAAATATTGATTTCGTTCAAAGAGTTTGCTCTCATCGATAACCTTGACATTATATAAACTTATCAAAATTAACGATTTCGCTTCTAATCGATCGAACGATCAATATTGAATATCACTTCCACTATCAAAAGATAATATTATTAATAAATAAAAAAGAGGGTGTTGGTTGATTACGTGCCATTTGCGTTCCCTCATGGGTAACAGCGTGAGTCAAAGTGGAAGCTCCGCCGGCAGCACCGGAAGCGGGCGCTGCGGTTGGTACAACCGGAGTAACGTGAAGCAGCTGTTTCCGCGACTGCGCGAGGGAGATTTAGTAGAGTTCAACCGGAAGACCTATCACCATTGGGCCGTGTGCGTGGAGGTGAGCGAGAAATGGGCCATGCTCATCCACATTAACCAAGACACGGGCATAACGGAAGTGGACTTAGAGGAGGTGTTGGAGGAGGACGAGTGTCGCATCAACAACGAAAGCGACGAAATGTTGACAGCCAACAGCGGAAGTGAGACGGTGGAGAAGGCGCGCTACTACCTCAAGTTCCCGCAGGAGTTCGGTCCTTATAACGTAATGAGCAACAACTGCGAGCACCTGGCCAACCTGTGTCGCTACAACGAGAAGAGGAGTGCACAGGTGCGGAAGGCGGTGGTGGGACTGACGGTGGCGGGAACGGTAGGGGTAGGGGTTGTGGCCGGCGCGGCCGCTGTAATACTCAACGGCAAGAACAAACAACGTGAGATTGATGACGTGAATGTTAAGATAATATGAAAATATTTGTAAACATTTGGCAATTTAAATGTTTCAAAACAATTAAATAAATAATGTATACAACAATCACATTTTCGTCAATCGTTTCTTTAAGAATAATATTGTTCTCGAATTATTCTTAATTTTTAATCTCCGACTAACGTATGTTTTGCGCCTAGCCCTCTTTCATGGCCAGAGTGATGGTGGAGAACTTAATGAGTGATGAGCGAGGGATGTCCCGTGAGCCCATCTTACGCGCTCAACTGCTCTGAGTAGGTGTTCAGCTATATTAGTAATAACAATGAAGTTGCTCGATCAATATTATTAATTGCAGTAATTATTTAACCTTCGACCTTTTCTACATAGACATAATATTATGTTAAGAGGTCAAATGAATAATATTTAAATTTCTTTTAAAGTAATTAATTTGATAAACACTGTTTTTATACCGAATAGAATGCGCTAACACCAATCACCATTCCAACAGCTGATTCCATGCGCATGCGCGATACAAAATGCCAACAGATTTTGAAATCTAAAATCAAATTTAAAACACATTTTAATTCTAAAAAAAAAATATTTTTCAAAATAAAACATTTTAATTATATAATTTTTCTTTTTAATTAAAGAAGTGTACTAGTAATGACAAAAATGTAATTCAACCACATTTTATGATTTTTATCAAAGCCGTTTTCATTAACTAAAATCAATTATTTTTATACACAAAAAAAAAATAATAATAATAATATTAATAATACAATAGAAAAGTAAAATCGGATTTCTAATTCTTTTGTTTGAATAAGGTAGTGGAAAGTAAACGTTAAACAAACTTATTGATCGCATCAAACAATTGTTTTCTATTCCAGCTATTTTACTTTTACCGATAAGAAAATTAATTAAAAAGTAAATAAAAGAAAATATATTAAATAATAATTATTACATGTACATGTACTGACCTTTAATAATGTTTTAACGAGTAAACCAACGTTTCTCCCCACCACCCTTGTCTTTACCAATAATTGCGTGTTTATGACGTCAATCTAATAATACGTGTTAAATCGTGTGTGGCTTTTAGTCTCATTACACTCTATGCAGCATTGAGATTTAGTACGTGAGATTGTAATTGCATTTTAAAGATGGATTTGAGTCTAGTGGGCTCTTCTCTCTCAGCTCTGGACCAGGCTGAGCAGGCTAAAGATAGGAGCAGGAAGAACATGTGGCTCATCCTCTTCTCCATCTCCTCTCTCTTCGCTATCTATCAGACTGTAGATGTAATGGATGCCTACTTCCGGTATACCTATCCTACTATTTGTTTTTGTTCTGTTAAAAATGTTTATGTCCTTTATAATAATTTTAAATTTAAAGTATTGTGGGGCGTTTAGAGAACATAGCTACACTCTAATAGATCCTACTACAAAATAATATCAAATAAATATAAGGAGAAATAAATTGTTTTATATTTTTCTTATTATTAATTGTATAGTCCGTCAGCGAGCATTAGTGAGAGTGAAAAAGCGAATGACGTAAATGCATTGGCCACTATGTGTTTTCATAATATAGCGCAGTATGTAGATGTGGATAGCGAATCCGCTGACATTTTATTCAAAGTAAATCATAATAATAATAATAATAATCACGAGAAAATTATTGTAGTAATAAACTAAAATTTGCGGATGACTTTTGGCAGATGAAGAATATGTCGTCATCGTGTGACGTCATTCGCCCGTCACTCTTTTGTTTATCTCTTCTCAGCGAAAGAGAGCGATTTCGAATTGGATATCCAGTCAAAACAATTGACGGTTTAGAATATATTTACAAGTAAATATAACTTACAAATTCACATTTAAATTGATAATTAAACGAGTGAATTTTTGGTATCAATTATAATCTTAAATAGTAATCTCCTTTATTTATATATTTAAAATTAAACAACTTTATAATCATTAAAACTTTAACAAACCTAAAAATGACCATTTTAATCGCGTGCAGAATCATTCGTTATTCTAACAATTTATACTACGGAAATTGCGTTACTTTTGGACACAACAATCCCAACTTACGTAATTATTAATCTCTTCTAATTAAGCAGACATAGATTAAAAAACAAAAAAAAAAAAATTAACTAAAAACTTTTATCTTTTAATAAAGTATTTGGTTCGTATGTTTCATTTCCACCAATTGAAGATGGTTTAAAGACTCCAGTGTTGGTGATCCATGAAAAGGACACTTCACCCGTGTTCAACACAGAAAATATAATCAATATAGACTGCGATGACACATTAATCTCGCTGTCTACTAAGAAGGAAACTTTAAAATTTAATGACTATTACTTTTTGTTACGTTTAAGCTTTAAATTGTAGATTATCTATGAGCCTAACACTTGGCTGGCTGATGGAACATGCGTACAGGGTGACTCTATACCAATTAAATCGTTGACTATTTTCAATCAGGACTCTGAACACTCTTCTTCTAACTTATACAACTACTCCTATAAAGTATGTGTATTAAAACTGTATTTACAGAACTTGTTTAGGCCTACAGTTGTCTTACAACACTTTTCAGAGTTGTTTGGACCAGTGTTTACACCAACTGACTAAAGTCTATTGCAAATGTTTACTACCAAAGTCAATGATAGGCAACAATGAAGAACAACTTCCTATATGCTCCAAAAGTACTAATTATTATTTTTTTTTTTAAATTATTACAGTGTTTTAAATTATTTTTTAGTTTGCGATAGAATTCCAAAGCAGATGCTCGATGAACAGTGTAAATGTAAAGTTACGTGCGAGTAAGTAAATGCTTAAACATAAAACATAAATGCCACTAGAACCTATTATCTTAGATACAATGAGTTTACTACTGCTAAGCAAGAATTTATGGCTCAGAATGAATATGAAAATTTGGTAAAAACATTTAATTTAAAAAAAAAAAAAAATTTATAATAAAAAGTTAAAAATGGTTAAATGTGCATTAGAGACTTTTAATGGAGAAAGATTCAATTTGGACTAATAAAAGGCCATTAACAGTAGACAATCTTTTCCATCTCAAGTAAGCCTAACTAATAGCACTTAAAACCTTTCTTAAATTTTTTTTTTTGTTAAAATAAAGTTTTTTATCAGTTAAAAACTTGTGCGTAAAAGCCAAACCAAATTAGAATCAAAATATAAAAATAATATTAAGTTAATTCGTTTATCCAGTATTTTGATTAATATTGCAGTAAGATGTTGAATCTTAATGTATTCATTGGAGAACTGCTTATTGTAAAGTTACCCGCCACTTCTATTTCTTTCTTAAAACCACAAGTCAAGGTTGGAAACTTATAACGATTGCAACCAACACTCGTTATATATCTTAAAGATAAACAATAATATAGTTTTATGTCTTAAATGTAGTTGGTGGATGCTTTGAGTACAGTGGGTGGTGTTTGGGGCATTTGGATTGGACTTTCAGTCAGCGTCATACTGTCCACAATTATTAGGACATTGATCTATTTAGCCAAATCTATTACGTCCACCAGTCGCCATAAGGTTATGAACCAAAAGCACCAACGGTTAATTCAAAATGCAATGTGGTTGATTGGAGTCATAGCCATCGCTTCAGCCTACATTTATCAAACATATATCACCATTGATCAATATTTAAAGTTATTTAGTTATTTTACAAATGTCAGTTGATACTGAATAATTATGTGTTTAGATTCGAAGTGATAGAAGTGATAACCACTGAACCTCATGATGAAAACTCATTCCCCACCGTTTATGTCTGTTCCAATACTCATTTCTATTACAATACTCAAATCTTGCAAAATAATTCTGAGCTGGCTAAAAAAATTGAATATTTTCAACTGTTAGGTAACAAAACGGTAAAATTTGGCATGTGTTTTTTTTTTTACATTTTCGAGTGTTAGAAAATTCTAATTACCGGTTATATTATTATATTAATGAAGCCAAAAGAAAGAGATGAGCAATTCTTGTTTTACGATAGAAATATTACAGACAGTGAAAAGTTATTGTTATTACCATCTGCGACTGATTTCATAACATCTTGCGAGTTTTCTAGCGATGTGGGAACAAATTATATTCCATGCAGGTTATACTGACATTTTTATAGTTTTCTGGTATCTGCAGAATAATCTTTAGAGATTAAAGTTTTTTAAATTTCTGATTTAATTGAATGTAAAAACAAATACAGACTAACAGAAAAAAGATTTTTGAAAACCATTATATCTTTAAAACCCACTATAATATCTTCAAAAACAAAGCTTGCGAGTATATGCGCAGTAGTTTCACCTCAGGTTCCAAAAATGAAAAATGTTATAGCCAAAAGTAAGTTGAAATTAATTTTAAAAAAATGAATAATTAAATTTGATTAACATAATTATGTGAATTTTTATTTTAGATTTGAACATTCATTTGCAATATCCTAAAGGAGATGATGCCATAAAAAATGAAATATCAACAAAAATAGGCTTCAACCCATTTATTATGGGGTATTCCAGGGCAGACAAAAATATGGCTCGGCTCAACCTCGAAGTCTCGCCTGAAAATCATGCTGTTTTATCATATTCTATGGTAATACATCGAAAGCACTACTATAAACACAAAGCCAGTCTAGAGTCTGGGTTTATTAGTAGCTATTTTCTCTCTACATAATTTATATATTCTCAAATTTCACTAATTAAACTCAATTTGCAGACTGAAAGAAAACGACTACCTTATCCCTACCCTTCAGACTGTGTTCCAAGTAACAGCACCTATACAGTTCGGCCAATTGGATTTAAAGACTTCAGAGACTTTTTATCTGATTCTTACACCTACGAGGCAACTTTTTTTTTTTTTTTTTTTTTATTTTTAATTATTATATATAGGTCTAGTTTACTCCTGAACAAGTCTGCTTTGCATTTTAAATTCTTTAAAAATTTGCATGACATATTCCTAATTTAAATGATTTTTGTGTGTAATAATGCATTGTAGACTTGTCTTCATCTCTGTGTATTGAGCCACACAGACCAGTCTGAATGTAAAGATGGATCATCCGAACAAAAATGTGGTAATTATAAATTTTATTTCTAACGAAAGAAGCGAAAGGAGGGGGGTCAATAACACTTTAATCAAATTTTAAAATTAATTGCTTTCTGCTCAACATATGAATTAATATTTACCCTCCAACATTACATTTCTATCTTACTTATATTAATTTCTATAAAAAAACTTTATAATATTAGGAAATGCAGACTTAGGTGATTGTGGTTGCCGCTATCCTTGCAGGTAAGCCATTTACGAATTATATCAAATTTTCTTAATGATAAAAACATTAAAAATAAATTTGTAGAGACGCTGAGTATAGCTTCGAAATAAACGAAGCCAAAAATTTTTATAAACAAGTACTTTGAACACCTTATCCAATTTAGATTAACATAAAAGACTAATGCTTATATTGTTATTTTATTAAGAGCATCATGTTGAGGCATTACGACTCAATAACGGAATTGCAAGACTACATGTGGTAAAGCTAATCGTAGAAATCAAACATGGATTTAAATAAATTAAGAAAAGGTTTTTAGGTCAGGTAAATCAGTGGTCAACATTGAAGCCAAATCTCCTTACAAGACAGTGATAACGGAGAAAGCAGCCATTCCAGTAAAAACTATTATTCTCTCATTAACCTAATTAATTACTAAAACAGAATCAATTATTCTTATTTAAATGCATAGCCTGAATCGTTAGTGGGGATTGTGGGTGGGATTTCTGGTCTGTGGATAGGACAATCGATTCTCAATGTATTGGTGGAATTTCACCGGCTCATTGCGTTCATCTTTAACAAGTTCATTCCATCTAAAAACTAAAAATAATTGAATATCCTCAAATATCTACATGTAATAATTATTGTGACAAACTCTCATAAAATTATATGGAAGGAGCAAGTATCACTTACTAATTTATACACAATAATATTATTATGTTAAATTAATAAAAATACTTATATTAAATTAACTTGAGTATAATTTAAACTGCGATGCATTTGTGCGTAATTCTTTTTCAAATTAATGAGGGAGAGCAGGTTATAGTATTTAATTTATGTATTGCAGTGCTGTGTACCCGCAGCTACATTACTAGAGAAAATCAATTAGACCTTTTCGTGTTGTATGACCAAAATGCAATTCAACCGCATTTTATGATTTTTATCAAAGCCGTTTTCGTTATAGCAACAATCGATTATT
>JAQGAZ010002373.1:0-18340 GCA_034692225.1 Polydesmus complanatus
TTTGGCTCAGTTTTGGCGCCCCAAGAGTTGGCGCCTGATGCGGCCGCATCACTGCATCACCCCACGCCACGGCACTGGGGATTTAGATAGTTTCCAATGGTCAATAGTCAATAGGTTTGTTCACTTGTGCTGCACCGAACGGTTCTGAACGTCCGCAAATGACGTCACCAGAGCAAATAAATCAGCCGGGTCCGCCTAGGTGCAAAAGTGCAAACGAACGCTTTTTTAGTGAGATACGCTGAAAAGTATGGGAAATCAAAAAGAATTGATGCTTTGTTGCACCAAGGTGATCAAACTGCTTTTTATGCGCATAATTCCGTTCGTTGGATGAACTGAGTTAACTGTACTATGTTCGTTTGTTCTTCGGAGCATGTACTAAATCAGCACTTTCTACTCCTCCTAGAGAGGAGTAGATAGTGCAAATTTAGAACAATCATCTGCTTTTACAGGTAGCATACACGAAAGGGCGAATTAACACGCGTAAATGTTGTTGAATTTTTATGAAATTTCATTAAAAATTTTGTTTTAAAATGTTATTATAGAAAATCTTATTATGAACAAAATGTTTTGTAGGTTAATTATACAATTCTACGTGTAGGCTATGGCAGCTGATTAAGAAGTTGCTGGCCAACGTATTCCGTGCCAAGTTATTCCGAATTTCCGAACAATAATTTCATCAACAGGGGCACTGATAAAAAATTACACTCAGACCGGGAGTTTATATTATACAGTTTTACATTTCCCATGTTGTTTATTTAAAAAACTAGCACTCATTCTTTGCTATTGGGGGTTGGGGGGGGGGGCTTTCTTATGTCAGTACCTAAGCTCATGTATTAAATTTTTTTAAAATAAAATTCAGGACTCGGCCGAGTAGGTTACTCGGTCAAAATTTTTGTACGCGCCAAGTTTTAATGTTTTTTCGCACATTTTCATCATTATAAGTATTTCTCGCCTTTCCCCATTTCAGTCCTATTCCCCGTTAAATCAGAGCAATCCACTCCCAAGAAATTTTGCCTACCACGGCTAATAAACAAGTTTCATTTAAAAAAAGACTCGATCGTGTTGCATGAAGCGCCATGCCTATTTCTACCACCCAGACATACGTGTACATGCATACAGTAGATACTGTAGCTTTTAGAAATATAGATATTTAAATTTACCACATTTTTCCTCATAAACCCAACTCCTCCTAGGAGGCGATGATAAACCGTGTTTCTCACTAAAAAAGCGTTCGTTTGCAAGTTAGCTGCGCCCTGCTATACTACTTGCACTGGTGACGTCATACGCGAACGTTCGGAACAGCAGAGCAGGACAAAAGAACAGACCTGTAGAAAGAGCATGTTCAGAACTGTTCGGATCAGTGAACGAACATAGGGCAATTTTCTCAGTTCTGCAAACGAACTAAGAACTTTGCACTATAACAGTTCTCCACAAGAAATGAACAGACCTTATGCAACGCGTTGAGCGGGGGACGCAATAGTTGAAACGCGCTCCGTTACGTTGAAAATGGATCGATATTAAACTTCACTTAAAAACGGATTTCATAATTTAAATATACTGTAGTAGTAAAAACTACACCGTTTTAATTAATAAAATTAAAAATATAATTTCTAGTTAATTTTATTATTAGTTTTATTCAATTTATTTACAAATTTTTTATTTTGTCGAGTGCGGTGAAATAACTGGGAATATAGATGCATTTTCAGTGTATACGTTCCTCAAGCAAAACGGTTACACACAAAGCCAGGTTTACACGAGTCGAGTACCAGCTCGACCGGCTACTCGACTCGCCTTTTTTTTTTTTTTTTTTTTTAAAAAAAGGTGTTTAAACCAAGGTTTAAACGAAGTTTATGGGAAGATGATTTTGCGCATGCGCAGTGTAACAAATTTGAAATTTTAGTAGGCGCCTTGATTTCTCGGCACGGCTACTCGACTCGTCCGTTTACTCGACCTGTCTAAACTGGACTAAATGAGCGGTGGCATTAAGGTTCGTATGAAATAAGCTTAAACTAATTAACTGATGTTAATTAAATATTTACCTAATTGTTAATTTTAGAAATTTCGTCGGAAGAATTCAAGAAACATTTGGCACTATTTTGTGTTATTTTGCCTCGCTGAAAATCGTTCAAAATGCAGCTGATATATCTGTGCTTACTTTTCGAACGCGGCTTATCACTGCCGTAATGTATAGCGACATTCCCTTTCTAAGCTAGAAAGCATTCGCAGGTGGCGTTCAAAACCTCAATGCCACCGCCCATTAAAGTGTGATTTGCTTGAGGAACGTATACGCTGAAAATGCATCTATATTCACAGCTACCTTACCATATTCGACAAAATCTAAAATTTGTAAATAAATGAAATAAAACTAGTACGAAAATTAATTCGTAATAATATTTTTAATTTTAATAATTAATACGATGTAGTTTTTATTATTTTTACTACTACAGTATATTTAAATAATGAAATCCGTTTTTAAGTGCAGGCGAATATCGATCCATTTTCAACGTAACGGAGCGCGTTCACACTATTGCGTCCCGCTCAACGCGCTGCATAGACTAGCATGAACGCGGAGAGCGTTGGAAACTATCTAACGCGTTGGTGAGTCCAAATCCTTTCTTCTAACTTGCGAATAGCTTAGCTATTCTCCTATTAATGTACACGTCCACCGTCCTATCCACCGCGATTATTCTCACGTTAGCCTGTCAGCTTCACTTGCCGCAAAGCTACTTCTTCGTTTCTTCTACGTATAAATTTTTATTTTCGTGAGCAAAGTTTAATTACGAGTTCAATACATTAACGACGTAAACGAATTTATATAAAGATAGTAGAGATTGCGCGAGGGTGCGAATGAGAGTGAAAGAGTTTTGAAGCCAACCTTAACCTGTGTGTTTTGTTGTGGATATATTTTAATGGCATCCGCCAACCTTCGATTTCTCTCTCTCCCTCTCACACAACATGATTAGAATGAGATATCAATGGAAAGGTGAAGGGGAAAAGTGACCTGAATGCTCATCGCAGGTAAAAAAAAAAATACCATTGCCAACCATAATAATAATAAATGTGTTAACTTATGTGAACGCATGGTAAAAATACGCATCTAAATGTTTCTCAGTTTGAATCCATCATTTTCTATTAATAAATTAAATTTTAGAATTACATAAATTATATATATTTTTTATTATAAAATATAAGACAAATGATAAAGCCAGGAGTTTAGGAATGGAATGGAAAAAAATGGAATGTACTTGTTTTTGTTTATATTATTATCTCCTGGGGTTAACACATTTTTGAGCAAAATTGCGTTAACTGCAGACATCAACATCACGATAAATGCAGGCGTGGCTGAAGTTGGCTCCAGATTCTTAAAAAAATATTAATCGATGTTGCATCTGATATCGCACGATAATCGCATGCGGAGGCAATGGCTAAACAACACAGCAGCACTTCGTTAACCGGCTGCATATTAATATGTTATTTTAATTATTTCTTTTATTTGTAAGAGTAAATATGTAATTAAATTTCTGTTTATTTAAATAAATAAATGTGATTAAGAATTTAATTTTGTTTTGATATTATTTAAAAAAAATATTTTTCACTTAAATTTCTAGTTAACAAAAATTCACATACCGGTACTGGTAATTAAATGTGTATTTTATAGAACAAATATATAAAAACAATAATCAATAAATTAAATAGTTGTAATTTGGTACAGCTAAAACCACTGCCATAATAATTTCAGATCATTACTTATCCTAATTTTACAAGTAATTAATTTTGTGTAAGCCCCTCCCATTTCCTTCGTGTCTGTTAATTTTTTTTCTTAATTTTTTTTTTGAATAAAGTCTTTTATTCTTAAAAAATATAAAACTCATTTGGCAGAGCAAACTTCTCTGCTACAATTTAGTACATGTACGACATTAAAATTAATTTTAGTAGTGTGGTCTCCGTGTTGATAACGTTTTTAATAAAAGTTTTTGTGAATTTTTGTTTTTTAATGAAGTTTTAACTTTAAAAAGTCACTAAACTAGGTTTGGCACAGAAAATTTACTGCGATAATTTAGTAGGACATTACTACTCATTATAGAAGTGGTTAGTGTAGGGTTCATGCGTCCATAAGATTTTTGAAGTATTTTTTTCTAAATTTTTATTACTTAAGAATTTCAATTGTTTGTTTATAAAAATTACTATACAAATTAGCATAGTTAAAACCGCTGCTACATTTTTGTACTTTGGTTAAACTATTATTGTGAGAGGTTTCTATCAGCCCCCTATTACAGAATGTTGTTTAAGTTAATTTTCAAAAAAAAATGAATTTTCCCATTTTTTAAAAAAATATACTGCATATACATTTTAAAACGCTAAATAAATAGTAAAAACATAAGATTTAAAATAAAGGGCAGACTTTTTGTACAAAATGTTTTATTAAATCGTACAAAATTGATTTCAAAGGCAAACTTTTTCTCAAAGCTTTTAATTTAAAATACATTACAGGCATTATATTTGTTCAAAACACCAAAACATTTGTAAAAAATGAAGAAATATTAATTTAAAGTGCAACAATTTAATGTAAAACGCTGAGTATTCTTCAAATAGTAAAACCAAAGATTTTATTTAAAAAAAAATAATTCAAGTCTTAGTCAAAATGCAGAAATTCGTTCAAAACGCACAAAATACCGGTAATAATTATTTAGAAATCTGATAACGCAAATTTTTATTTAACAGCATTCATAAAATATTTAAGAAAACAATTATTACATCTTAAAATCGTTCATTAAATAATTTTTTTTAAAAACATTCTGTAATAGGTGGCTGATAGGAACCTCCCACAATAATTGTTTAAGCAAAGTACAAAAATGTAGCCGCAGTTTTAACTACAATATAACACTTTAAGTACGGTATAGTAATTTTTAGAAACAAACAATTGAAATTCTTAAGTAATAAAATGTCAGAAAAAAATACTCCAAAAATTAGTATTAATGTCCTAATAAATTATGGCAGTCGAATTTGCTCTGTCAAATAAAGTTTAATAATTTTTAAAAATGAAAATTTTTTTTTAAAATAATATTATTAAAACAAAATTAAGTTACTAATAACATTAAATTTTATTTAAATAAACAGAAATTTAATTATATTTTAAATCTTCAACATAAAATAAATAATTAATAAAATAATATTACTATATTGCTATTGTAATCAAGCAGAAAGACGAAGTGCTGCTTTGTTGTTTGGCCATTACGTACATTTCGATTCCGATTACCGTGCGATATCGGATGTAACGTCGCTGTCTCATTTTAGAATCTGGACCTGGTGGCAACTTCAACTGCGTTACATTCAGTGTAAATAATAATCCATATAACAAAATGCCAGTTAACGAATTTCGGCTAAAAATGAGTTGACATCATGTGAAAGTGGATGATGCTTAAATTTAACTATAATATTTATTTTTAATTTGTTGCGGGTTTTTGCAAGAAACAACACTTAGTGGTAAAAGCACATTAAAAAAATTGTTTTTTTTTTGTGAATTTCATGATGGTATTATTATTATTTTAAACATGTTAAATTATTACTTTGCACTATATGTTTCATTATTGTGATTTTCTGAATTTAACATTTGGATGGTTACATAGTTGGTTAACCACACTGCATGGCCTGTGGATGTTTTGTTTATGAATGCAATGGCAATTCCAATGCAAGGCAAAGCTGTATAAATCAATTTGCAGAAGTGGAATATAAAGATATGTCATTAAAACACTGAAATTAAAACGAACATTTTTAATTTTTTTAAACTATGGTTCTAGTATAGAACTAAAAAAAATATTTTACCAATAATGATTTGTTATATTTTCCTTGCCTTTCTCATCAATATAATTGTACTTTTCTACACTGATACATGTAGCCTATTCACTTTTGATAATTAATTTTCATTTTTTTTGTAGCCAATTTAAATTTCATACGAGGCATAGTCAAAAGTTAAGGGCCGTTTGGTCGTTAAAAAAATGTACTCATAAGAATAAAAAATTATTTTTCTAGTTTTAGTTTACTAAAAACAGTATCTACCTAACATTTATGCATAATTGTATATTTTTCCAAACATTTCTAGTACCTAAACGACAGCATTTTTGACTCCCACTGCACAACAATCTGCCACCTTTCATAATTTTTTTCAATTTTTCTTCATCAATTTTTTTATTATTTTTTTATTACGAGTATTTTATATAAACTTTTTTATCAAGTTTTTTTTATCAATTTTTTTAAAATTTATTTATCAGTTTATTTCCATAAATTTTTTTTGTTAATTTATTCACTAAAATTTTTAAAAAAAAAAAATGATCGGGGCAGATTGTTGTGCAGTGGGAGTCAAAAAAGCTGTTGTTTAGGTATTAAAAATGTTTGGAAAAATATACAATTATGCATAAATGTTAGGTAGATAAGTAGTAAACTAAAACTAAAAATTTCTTTTTTTTGAATTTGAATTTATTTAATGCCACCCCATTTGAGGTATATGTATATATAATAATTTTTTATGAATAGTTTTTTTAACGACCATACGGCCCTTATCTCTTGAATATACCTCATAGAATCTCATTCGAAAAATATGTACATGTAATTAAAAAATCATTCTCACTGTACAAAATCATCAATGATAAAATTATTTAATTTTTTATTAATTTTAATTTGATACAGTTGTAAAAAAATAAAAACTTATAAATTTTTTTGTTTTGTTTTACGTTTTTATTTAGTTAATATTTTGATCTTCAAAATATACAGGCAGAACCATTAAGTAAAAATAAACGCTTTGTCAGTTATTATTTGATTTAGATGGTTTTCATTAGGTTAATTTTCCATTATTAAAAAATGTTATCAAGTATTCATACAGGGTGGGGCAACCAAATTTCCTTAATTCAAAACACCATAAATTCCATTTGATAAATTAGAATTTTTTAATTTTTTGCATACCGGTATCTAAAGTTTTGTTTTACACAGTTATGAAAATCATATCAGGTATAGTAGGTAATGCCTCCCACTGTTCACACACTGAAGAAGCCCGTCTATGGCCCTTTACCAGCATAGCAGCGGGTATGTTGGCAATTTTTGTCCGGGCGTTTGCCTTCAGGTTTTTCAGGGTTTTTGAACAGTTGACATTAATGCTGAATTTCATAAAACCCCTATTGATGGCTGTTTTGAGGAAGTTTATCACAATAAGGGGCGATTTGGAGTAGCCATCCCAGTCTCCTGATTTGGCCCCTTGTGATTTTTCTTGTGGTGTGTTTTGAAATCCCACGTTTATGTTAACTTTCCAAAGACCCTGACGACCAACATCCAGGCAGAAATTGCCAAAATAACTGTTATTTTGGTAAGGGTCATGAGAAATGCCAGAAATGGGCTTATTCAGTTCGTGAACAATGGAGGGCGTCACCTACCTGATTTGATTTTCAAAACTGGGTAAAATTAAACTTTTGATAATTATGTACCTACATTTAAAAAAAAATAATAAAAAAATTCAAATTTTTTAAATGGGTTTTATTGTGTTTTGAAATACCGGTAAGTAAGTTTGGTTGCCCCACCCTGTATAGCATTTTTAATTACTGTTAATTGTTATTATTTTTCATATAATCTTTTTGCTGCTTGTTGTAGAATGTTGAAAAGCAGAAAAAAATGAGGTTTGAGAAACTAAAAATTTAAAGTACAGTACTGTATTTCAAATCTCATTGTTTTCCGCATTTTTATCTATAATACTAAAACACTAAACTAATGATAAAGCCAGCATTAATCAAGATGAACAATTGTTTTTGATGTAAAGATAATAAATAACTGCAACATATGCTAACTTAAATTTAATTCATAGTTAAATCTAGCATTTTTATATTTTTTCCTATTTATTAAGAAATGATTGACCAACCTTACTAAATGTATTTGTAATTGTGGGGGAACTTTTGAAACTTTTAATATTATTTTTCTTTTTTCATCTTCCTATTATTTACCAAGATACAGAACCAGATCAACCCTTTTGATCAGATTTGAACTATCTTCAACTCTTGCTCCTCTATTGTTCTGATCTGCATCAGTTCACAACATCTGGCAATGGCATCAGTGAGATGCTCTCCTCTTGTCATCTTTTCTTTCTACTGCTTTTTTGTTGTCTCCATCTTCCAAACACCATGGTGTGTGGCTGAAAACCCCAAATTATACCCTTTTGGAGGTGTTCTAAGTACGAATGGCAATGCTCTGGCATTTGAGCAAGAAATCACCAATGTGCAAGCTGATCTCAACATCTTGCCTAGAGATATCACCTTACATGGACCAACAGTGCTCATGAATCCCAATCCTATCCGCACAGCCTTGGCTGTGTGTGACTACCTCATTGGCGTCCAAGTGTATGCAGTCATCGTCAGTCATCCAGTCAAAGGAGACTTATCTCCGGCAGCTGTGTCCTACACTTGTGGATTCTATCACATCCCAGTAATTGGAATCAGTTCCAGGGATTCAGCTTTTTCAGATAAGGTTACAAATATGTTTTTAATTATTGTGACACCTCAGTATTAAATTTCCAAGATTAAATAAGACAATAAATTCCATTTTATTTAGAAATAAACTTTTGCCAATATTTTTTGCCCAATTTTTACATTCTTTACTGAGCCAATCAATATATCGATTTTAAAGGGTTCAATAACTAATGTTTGTAGTTCTAAGTTAAAAAATAACATGTGTAACATAAATAAAATTGTTGCCAAAATAATGAATAATTAACATCATTTTGGTCTTATTTTGAGATACAAATCTATTTCTCTAAAGCAAAAAAAAAAAAAATAAAACGAAACAAATAAAAAAATAATAGGGGAATATGTCACTAATATCATTGGAGTCAATATTGTTTACATGTTGTCTTTACACTAGTGAAATTTAATTATTTTTGTTTAGTAATAATTTTCAAAAATTTATTGTTGTTACAAAATGTATGGAGATGATATAGCAGGGCTTCCCCCCTCCCCAAATTTGTGCGTTTAAATGTTTGTGGGAGATTTATTTAGTTTTTAAATTTAAATTTTCAATTCAGTGCTTATTAGTTTATTAAAAAATAACAAAAAAAATATATTTAGGTTAAAACATAAAATTGTGTAGTTAAAAACTAAGTTTTCTTAAAACAATCTATTTACAAAATGCATTTAAAGATTAAAATTAATAATTAACAGTAATATTTTCAATATGGTATTTTAATAAAAATATTTAGACGGAATGAAGTTGATGTTTTTGTGTTTTGTTCCCTTTTTGTAATATACGAGGGTAATCCCTAATGTAAGATTCCCAAGGTCAGTAAAAAAACTGACTCGTACAAAAAAATTTTTTTTATAGTTTTAGTTTACCACATATCTAACTAACATTTATGCATAATTGTATAATTTTCCCAACTATTCTACTACCGAAACGACCGCCCAAATGAAACTCTTGCAAAAAAATTTCCGTCCAATCATTATAATTTTTCTATTTTTTAAAAAAAAAAAATTAACTCATAAAAAATTTTTTATTTTTATTTTTAGTTTTAGTTTAATATTTATCTAATTTATTTTTCCACATAGTCGCCGTCCAGTTCTAAACATTTTTCGTAACGCGGCACCAGTTTCTTTAACCCCACTGCATCTTTGGATTTGAACCAAAGATTTAAAAAAAATAAAAAATTTAAAAAAAAAACTGAAAGAAAACAAAACAAACTTAAGAAAAATTGGAAACAAAATCAATAAAAAAAGAATTTATAAAAAAATTGATAAAAAAAAAATGAAAAAATTGATGAAAAAAACATCGAAAAAAATAATGATCGGACGGAAATTTTTTTGCAAGGGTTTCATTTGGGTGGTCGTTTCGGTACTAGAATAGTTGGGATAATTATGCAATTATGCATAAATGTTAGTTAGATATGTAGTAAACTAAAACTTAAATTTTTTTTTTGTACGAGTCAATTTTTTTTACTGACCTTGGGAACCTTACTTTAGGGATTACCCTCGTATTTGACTCCTTATCCACAAACGCTAATCATAATACAATAATTATGTCATGTTTACCATTAAAATAATTAAATAATCAGTAGAAGCACTGCCATTAGCGCATGAACTAAAACTCTTTAAATGCTATTACTTGGATTTCAATTAGCATGAATTAAAGTTATAAGCATTAAATACACTTATAATAAATCATAAACAGTCATTTCTCACAATATACAAACCAAAACACTCACAGACTGCACAAAACACATATTAATCATACACATGTAGCCACTAGTAGAATATCAAATTCTAAACCATTCATTAAAGGCAAACTAAAATTCACTAAACTCTTCCCACTGTCCCAGAAACACTCATATTTTATTTGGCATACAAAACATTTAAATTACTTAAAAAAATTGTTTTTAATGAATTAATTTCATATTAAAAGCCCAAATAAATATTAGAATATTGCATACTGCAATTATTATTTTTTTAAATATAATTTAATGGTTTGCAGAACATTCATGTATCATTTTTGCGTACGGTTCCCCCATACTCTCACCAAGCTGATGTATGGATCGAGATCCTCAATATGTTCCAATACCGTCGTGTGATCTTCATCCACAGTGCAGATGCTGATGGCAATGCTCTTTTGGCTCGTTTTCAAACCATTGCTCAAAACTTGACAGATGAACACGAAATTAAAGTACAAGCTGCTACACATTCATCTATGTATTCCATTGTTAATAATAATTGATTTTATTGATTCATCAATCAGCTGGAGAAAACCATAGAATTCCAACCTGGAATCACCAGCATCTTGTCTGATCTCAAAGCAGCCAAAGAAGGTCAATCCAGAGTTTACTTGCTTTATGCAAATGAAGAAGACGCTGATGTCATCTTTCGTGATGCAGAGTCACTCAACATGACTGGCATTGGTTATGCCTGGCTGGTGACAGAGCAGGCTTTAGAAGCCTCCAACATCTTCACTGGAGCTCTAGCTTTGCAGTTGGTCAATGCCAGTGATGAGACTGCCCACACTCATGACAGTGTGCGCATACTGGCCATGGCTCTGAGAGAAATGTACTTCAGCGAAAATATTACTGAAGCTCCAAAAAATTGCAACAGCAGTGGAACAACTTGGGAAACAGGAAAAAAGTTTTTCAAGTAACTTAAAAATTATTTAAACTTACTCACTAACTGAACTGGTTTTTGTGGATTTCTAGCTATGTAAAAAAACAGACCCTGCTTTATGGTAAAACTGGAAATGTAGCATTTGATGATAATGGTGACCGACGAGATGCGGAATATGAGCTCATCAATATTCATGATGGAGAACAAGTGGTGGTTGGTCAATATGCTCATTCCAAGGTAAATTTAAGATATTGAAATTTAAGAATATGAATGTTTTTTTTAAATGTTTAAATTATTGCATGCAGAATTATTAAATCCAATTTAACTAAAATTTTTAAACAGGCAAAACTGCGGATGGAACTTAATGTTCAGCATGACAACATAATTTGGCCAGGCAACTTGAACACACCCCCTCGTGGTTTCATAATCCCATCCAAACTAAGAGTAAGTTTAAAGAAATAAAATTATAAAAATTAATTATTAATAAAATTGGTTTGGCGAATGTAGGTGGTGACTCTGGTAGATAAGCCCTTTGTGTGGGCTCGACAATTGGAACCCAATGGGGTCTGTGATTGGCCAAACAAAAAAGAAATACCTTGTCCAAAACCTAATGGAACCGGAAGTAATGAGACATTGGTGAGTTATTGCTGCAAGGGCTATTGCATCAATCTGTTGGTGAAGCTGGCTGAACGTATGAACTTCACTTATGAGCTACGTTTGGGCCGTGATGGCACATATGGGGTGTATGAAAAAGTCAATGGCTCAGACAAAAAAGAGTGGACAGGGATGATGGGTGAGCTATATAATGATAAAGCTGACATGATAGTGGCTCCACTCACCATCAGCCAGGAGCGTGCTCAAGCAGTGGAGTTCTCTAAACCATTCAAATACCAGGGAATCACCATATTAGAAAAACGAGTAAGTATACAAAGTAGTGAAATTTATCATTGTTTAAATGTTCTTGATGTTCTAACACTTTCATTAATTGTTTCAATAATCAAAATAGAATTAAAAAATTGCCCTTTCAATCATAGCATTCAAAGAGCTCTACATTGGTCTCGTTTTTGCAACCATTTCAAGAAACATTGTGGATCTTAGTTATGGTATCCGTCCACATTGTGGCTTTAGTCCTGTACTTGCTGGACAGGTTCAGTCCATTTGGGCGGTTTAAGTTAGGCAATAGTGATGCCATGGAAGAGGATGCTTTGAATCTCTCCAGTGCTATCTGGTTTGCCTGGGGAGTACTTCTCAACAGTGGAATAGGAGAAGGAACCCCTCGGAGCTTCAGTGCTCGGGTCTTAGGAATGGTTTGGGCTGGTTTTGCCATGATCATAGTTGCCTCCTACACTGCCAATCTAGCAGCATTTCTAGTGCTAGAACGACCGGAAACGAGCTTATCAGGGATCAATGATGCCAGAGTAAGTTTACAGAATAACCTTGGCCTACATTGATTGGTTTAATTTAATTTTTTTTAATGTTTAGCTAAGAAATCCTATGGATAATTTTACTTATGCTACTGTGAAAGGAAGTGCAGTGGACATGTACTTCCGGAGACAAGTTGAACTATCGAATATGTATCGAACAATGGAAAGCAACAATTACAACACTGCAGAAGAAGCTATCTTAGCTGTAAAAAGCGGGTAAATTGCAAAAAAACCATGCCAATATTTCACATTAAAATTATTTCTTTTAGTAAATTAAAAGCTTTTATTTGGGATTCATCACGATTGGAATACGAAGCAGCTCAGGATTGTGAGCTGATCACAGCAGGTGAACTGTTTGGTCGATCTGGGTATGGAATTGCTCTTCAAAAAGGAAGCCCTTGGTCAGATATGGTCACCTTGTCTATTTTACACTTTCATGAAAGTAAGATAACAATCTAAAGGCTTCAAGCAAAAAATTAACAACAATTTGGGTGGGTATATTTCTAGGTGGTTATATGGAGGAATTGGATAGCCAATGGATTCTCCAAACCACAACTGGAGACAATTGTCAACAGAGTGAAAAAGCTCCAGCTACTTTAGGGCTTCGAAACATGGCAGGTAATACATCAAATTTAAGTTTTTAAAAAATTAAAATATTCAATTCAAATTTAAGTAAAACTCAAGTGTTAAAAAACCCCACAAAATTATAAATAATGAATAAATGAATCCATGTTAATTGCACAGGTGTGTTTATATTGGTGGCTGCTGGAATTGTTGGAGGAGTTGTTCTTATAGTCATCGAAATAGTGTACAAGAAAAATCAGATTGGTAAACAAAAACGCATGGAACTAGCTCGTCATGCAGCTGACAAATGGAGGGGAGTGGTTGAGGTAACCCACATCCACTGAATAAAACTAATAATAACAATACTTAGTAAAAGCAAGATGGTAAAAGCTAATGTAATCAATTTGTATAGAAACGAAAAACATTGAGAGCAACAATGGAGGCTCAAAAGCGACTGAAAGCCAATGGAGTAGGGGACTCAAATATCCAGGAAAAACCAGACTCTTTACAAGTGAGTTTCCTCCTGCAAAGGGATGATTCTCAACAGTACCCAAACCCAGTTTACAGGACCCAACCCTACATCGAGTATGATGATGCCATGGTATGAATGTTTCCAACCCAAAAATTATGATATAATATATTATTTAATTTACATTTTTATATTTATTTTACTCAAAATAAACCTGAAAGAAAGATAAATTTAAAGATTATGAATTATAAAATACAGGGTGGCCCAAAAAAGTGGTACCCCCTTATGTATAATCTTATTTGAACCTGAAAAACTTTTCTTACTAAATCAAATTTGGACAGCGACTAGACATTAATGAAAAATTTCATTAACTTTAAGTTGCCATTTTTATAATGTAATTCTATTGCAGTAGTATTTAAAGTTGTTACAATGGCAAGAATAACTTGTGAAAACCATATTCAGATTAAAAACTTTAGAATTTAATAACAATAGGGAGTCATGAGTGAATGATTACTGAGTTTCCAAGTAAAGCATAGAGTAAAACTACACTAAGTTCCAAAAAAAACCATGCTATAAGAAAATAAATCAGAATACCGGTATTGAGAAAAATGTTTAAATTGAAATGAAATTTGGTACTTACAGAGAATAATTGTATAGGAACACAAACAAATTATAAAAAATTATGGCATATGCTCAAAAGGTCCACCATTTGCCTTCACACAAATTCCAAATTTTATGTAACGTTTCATTGAGTTTCATGTTGAAGCAGTCCAACAGTTTCTCAAGTTTGATGAGTGGGTGCCATCTTGTTAAAAAAGAAAAAATCTGAGATTGGTTTCATGCTCCGAAAAAGCTTCTTGGTCAACAGTTAATCCCTGTAATATTTATTTTTCAACAAGACAGGCACCACTCATTGAATTTGAGAAACCATTGAACTGCTTCAACATGAAACTCAAAGAAATAGCTCATAAGACTTGAAGCTTGGGTGAAGGCCAACAGTGGACATTTTAAGCATATGCTATAATTTTTATAATTTGTTTGTGTTCCTACTCTATTATTATCTGTAAGTACCTGATTTATTTTTTTAGAGCATGGTTGGTTTTTTCTGAAACAAAGTGTAGTCTTAATCAACTTTATAAACAAGTTGATGCTGATAGTTCACTAGCATGAAAACCAGAAAGTTACCAGCCATAGCAAGAAGCACAATCTACTTTCTTCTTCATGAAAATAATTATCTTCATGAAACCGGACATGCCCCCCACCCAAATAGTCCGGACCTAAACCCAGTTGATTATGCTATTTGGTTTGCCTTGCAAAAATAGTTTACCTATTTAACAACTGAAATTGGCTATTTTTGAAGAGTGTCAAAATTGGTCTCAACAGTTTATAAACAGTAGCATTGACTAGTGGTCATTTACTGGTGTTTTCAGAATAAAAAGTTTAAAAAATAAATGATTATATTAAATTATATAGGATTGCTATAATTTATATAAAATAGGCCTATATAAAATTTAAGATTTTAAATTAAAATTATTGCATTGTATGTTTTTAAGTATAGCATTATTTCTCATTGTGTATCATACTATTATGAGCATCAATTAGTTATTAAATGTTCAAATAATAAATAAAATATAGGTTATGATTTAATTTTTACAAAATTAAATTTATTGTTTTTAGAAGACTAATTAAAGCATTTATCCACTTTTTTGGATTGTTCTAACACAAACATATTTTAATAAATTAGTTTATAAAAAGCATAATACCGGTATAATAACAAGATTTTAAAAGAAATTTCATTTTTTATTCAAAGTTTTGTCAAAATTGACAGAAAATTAATTTTTTTTGTGATAAAAAGTTAATCAAAAAAATAAAATAAATAACAATTAAAAACATATTCTAAAACTCCCCTATAAAATTGTTTAGTTAGTTTTTTTTTACAAATAGACAACTAAAAATATTTCCATAAAGCTCCTTAGATCAGAAACTACTGCATACTGTATGGCTCTAAACAAAATCAGTAGTGATGAGGCAAACACTATTAGCATAGCTGAACAATGGATATACACACTCTCGAATTAAGCAAACCTGTTCCTAAAACTTCACTAAATGATGCGATTTTTTGAAAATCTGCACATATGTTGTTACCTTCTTTGCTAATAAATTAATGTGGTCTCTCCATTTAAGGTTAGATTGAGAATTTGAAAGTGCCTGGGAGTAATTTTTCAAAGAAAGTAACCTCTTCATTACCTAACTTGATTTGCATTGAGTCCCATTCCCTGATCTTTGTACCCATCAGTTATAAGTTTGCAAAAGTTATTGTTTTCATTGAGTTTAAATGATATTTCAAGGTTTTAATCAGGATGAAGTGAACTTGAAAGCTCTATATGTATATTTAAATTACATTTAAATTATACTGTTGATGCTAAATCTTTAAACTACTGCAAAAAATTTAATTATTATGTTTGTGGAATTTAAAATTTTATTTAAAATTAAAGAATTTGGAGCTTAATGATTTAATGTATCATAACAGTATGGATTTCATTGCATGAATGGAGTTTTCATAAAATAAGCATTGTGAATGGGAACTGGTAAAATGAGCTCCAATTTCTTTAATTTTAAATAAAATTTTAAATGCCACAAACAAAAAACTTATTTTTTCCGTTTTAGTGCAGTAAATCATAGAAAAAGGATAAAAAACTTTTTAGTTTAAATGTTGTTTTATTTTATCTTTTTTAGTCTTAAAATGAAGCCCTCATAAAACTATAAAAAGTTTTTAAATTGCATTACATGTACAGTACTGTAAACCGTGAGGCAAAAAAAAAGTCACAACTTTGTGAAATATGCTTCGATTTAAATTGAATTTGGCACTTGCATAGAGCAATAGTTTAGGAACAAAGATAAATTATCAAATATCCTCAAAGTGTCTTCCGGCGGAATTTACACATGCCCGAAGCCTAACATGCCATTCTTTGATTAATGAGTCGATTATACTTGTACTATGGTCAAGATCAATCCAAGTTTTCTTAATTCGAAGTTGCAAGTCATCGAGAATTTAATTTATTGAATCTGAAGTTAAAATCGATGGAAAATTTTACAGCGATGAACTTTTGATCAAACAACACTCGAGATAACTTTAAATTAAGATCAACTTGGATTGAACCGAAAAGCGTATAATTGGCATGGCAATGAAAGAATGCAATGAGCATAATTGATTATTATCTTTGTTCCTGCATTATTGCTCTATGTACGTGTACATTGTACTGCATTGCGCGTTAACTGAAAGCAAAATTTACCAAGTTGATTAAAGAAAATTATATAATAGAGAATAATTTTCTTGGTTTCATTTTTATTTAGTGGATTTCATGTGGCCTCTTAGTTTTTCAGTAAAATCCGCTTATAACGATCTTCAAGGGACCGGGAAATCTGATCGTTATAATTGGATTTTGTTATATCCGGGCAAGCTTTAAAATTTTTTTTTAAAAAAAATACTGAGTGTACAGTAATTGACGGGTGATCCAAGGTATTACTATACTCAAAGGATTGGGCAAAATGGCGATAGAATAACTTTTTCGCTCATTTTCCCGCCCTTTTTCCACAAAAATATTGTGAAAATAAAGAAAGTAAAATTTTTCCCATCACCAATGAGATATTTACTCTAAAAATAACCAAAGTTTCGATTCAATTCTTACCATGAGAACCGAAACTAAAAGGTAGAAGAGAAAAAATTAAAAGGGGAGAAAATTTCAAAATATTGTTATTAGCAGTCAAAAATCCAGTTTTGGAACCATTTTTTGCTTAAAATGATTTAGTTATTTCCGGAATGTCATTATAGCTGGTATTGCTATATCCGAAAAAATCAAATGGCACAGTATAGCGAGCCAACCAAGACCTTCGCTTTTGATCGCTATAGACGAACAATTGTTATACCCAGCATCAGTTTAAGCAGATTCTACTGCAATTGTAATAGCCATTCTGCTGCGGTTTTTTTTACATTATCTACTACTGCTCCCATTGGATAATCATGAAAACTCCATAAGTGGGAGAACCACACTACTTTACAGATGAAGTACTGTTATGTATGGGAGGGGTGATTATATTTAAACCCCCGAGAAATTAAAACTAAAAAGAACAAAGATAGTTATTATGAAGTAAAACATTAAAATTAAAGTTTAGAAATTAAGAAGCATTGAATTGACTGTGCTCATGTAGTTAAAATTAAGATCAGAATATTATATTAAATACTGTATTATTTTTATATAATATGAAGATAGGCTAATCAACTTAATTTTATAAGACCAAAACACAACACAAATCATGTTCATTAGCACTATTTTATTTGAAGTTAAATTTAGAACTTGCTAAACTTTATTTTTTATTAAGTTGTGAACTTTGAGTCAAAAGTTAAAATGATATAAACGAAATTTTTTTTTATTTACGCATTAACTTGGATAGAAAATTAATCTTGTTTAATAAAGAATTTGAATTTTGAAAAATAATTAATTAAATTAAATTAAACTTGAGTACTAAAATAGTTATTGAAAATAGATCAGGGAAATATAATGGATTATGGTTAATAAATGTTACGTGCAGGCCCTCATTCGTTTTTCTTTCCACCCTCTATTTTTATATATCTCTTCATATTAATTATTTTAGTTTTATTAATTAATACCACATGTTTTAATTGCGGTATATTCGCATGTTTTCTCTTTCGCGCTCTCGCAATTAAAATACACGGCGCTCTAGCCCTCTGAAAGCTCTTTTAACCTTTTCTA
>JAQGAZ010002374.1:0-18336 GCA_034692225.1 Polydesmus complanatus
CCCCCCCCCCCCCCCCCCCCGCACTAACCTACCTCCCGTCGTAAAAGAATAATAAGTTTGGTATCACGCAAGCTCGTTCGGAGCAGACGACATTTAGATTTATATAATAAATAAATAAATATTGTTATTCAATTAGAGACTACAAGCGGCTATGATAAGCGCGCGCGAAGGGGGAGAAAGAAAAAGATTAAATAAACAAATAGTTAATTAGGAGAGAGAAATAATAATAATAATAAAAAATAATGAAATAATTCAACTATTAATTTCGAAGAATTATGATTTTCCGAGAGTAATAATTTTACTTTTTAATTTTCACGTACGCTACACATCAAGTTAATTTATTATTATAATTATTTTTATTTTTTTGCTCTCATAAATTTTTCATATTTAATTAACTATTCAAAATCATAATTTTACTTATAAACTGTACTCAATGTAACTACAGTAATTTCAACGTAATTTAAATAATTATCGAAAAATCTTTAAAAAAATTAATTAAGTTTAAGCAAGCCTATTTCTTTCTTTTATTTTTAAATAAAGTTCTTGATAAAGCGCTACATGTACAGTATACTGGCACCTTGTTTCTAATTACATGTACTAATAAAATAAAATAATAGTAATCTTGTATAAATTTTTTCGTCTCATTTTATTTTTCTAATTCTTTTTATCTCTTCTTTTTTTTTTAATTCTACTCAATTCGATTAATTAAGTTAATTAGGTTGCAGAAAGACTGCGCAAAAAAAAAGGAAAATAAGAGGTTTATTAAATATTAATCAGTGCGTTTTTCCTAGTCATAGATAAATTAATTAGAAAACTTCAGCTACTAAATCAACAACAAATCTCTCTCCCCCCAAATGCACCTCACCCACCACCCCCTTTTTTCACCGCCCTATTCTCACCACCCCATTCTTCCCTTTTCATTCTCCGCCTCATTCACATAACAAACACGTAAACGATTATTAACCTGACATAATAATATATCATAAAAATAATAATAATAAAGAGAAAAATTGTTAATAAGAGCACGTGAGCGGTTGTTGTAAATATGCATAATGACGTCATCAACGTTAAATGTCACGCTCATTAAACACTTGATAAATCATTCAATTGTAAAAAAGCGAGTTCGTTCGTTTGTGCAAATAAAGCTTTAAGTGTGTTAATTGTTATTTTGCCAAAGCCTCTAATTCACTTAAGCTCCAATTCCATCAGACCGGCAGCTCGCGATTGGTTGCGTCCCGTCACGTGACGTCACTACGTGTTTATGAACAAAATTAAATCAAAGCTCTTTTCACAATTTTTTTTTTTTTTTTTTTTTTATTTTGCTTCCAAGTTTAAAACATTTTTAAACGTCACTTAACGTCACAGATAGTTTATATTTACGCGTTTGAGTCCGGTGGCGCCACTCTTTAAAAGAGGGTAACCAACGTCACCAATCATTTACAACAAATCTTTTTGACAACCAATATCCTTTTTTTTTTTCTTCTTCCTATCCTATTTATCTATCTCGGTGTGTGTCAATGCGTTAAACTACTTATTTAAAAATAACAATAAAAAAAAAATACATTTTAAAGCATTGATTTTGACGCGTGAACATATTATGTTTGCTATTTTAGTCTATTAACGAACTCACTAATTGGCATACATAATTCGCCTGTTTATTTAACCTGCTAAACTAAACCTCAGAATAACATTAAGAACAAATCGCTTTCTTATTCAACTTTAATAAAATTTGTAATCTAACTTTACTCTACGAGATTGCAATAAAATAAAGAATTTTTTTTAAATACCGGGGTATGTGAAAGTTCATAAGCTACATTTAATTAATTTTTACTATAAAAAAACCTAATTTATGTTAATCTAATACCATTTCTTTTAAACCATATAATTTTATATACGGTATAACTTTAAAAAAAAAAAAGCAAAAAAAAAAAAGGATTTACCTGTACTCTGACTTCCGGTAAATTCACTTTCATGGCTAATTCTTCCCTACTGTAAACATCCGGGTAATGCGATTTTTCGAAGGCCCTTTCCAGCTCATGGAGTTGATAAGTGGTAAATGTGGTCCTATTCCTTCGATGCTTCTTCTTTGGACCATCTTCCGGGGTGGAAGAAGCGCTATCACTCTCGTGTCCTTTATCTTCATTTTTATGTCCCAATACGTTGCTATTACCACTATCATTCTCATCTATTTATTAAGAAAAAAAATTCAAACTTTCAATACGAAATTATGAATTAATTAGAAAGGGGGGAGAGAGAAAGAACGGAACAAAAATAAAATAAAAATGGCTGAAGTGAAGGTTTTGAAACATAAATGAGTTGCTCATTATGTGTCTCATTGTATTTTCATGTGAGAACGAGACTCGTTAAGAACAATAATGTACGACTGTATAATAAAAAGGCCTCAGTCATCAAAGTATAATAGCGCCCCATATGATAAAGAAAAACAATTTTGGTAACGGCTGTTAAATGCTACACACACACACTTTCCTCACTCACTCCCCGCGCACATCGGCGCATGCGCCAAACACCTTTAATGCCTTACGCAGCCAAAAAGGTGTAATGGAGCGTGTTAAATGACAAGTTTTATTGGATATATACACAGTGTGAGAAAAAAAACAGGTGACAACGAATATTTGTTAACCTCACATGATCAACTTTCTCTCCAAAAAATAAAATAAAAGCGAATGCGCGGGTACTGTATACACATATCTCCGTGCGTTAACGTTATGTAGCGGACGAATTGGTGTGTGCTGACACGTCATCTTTTTTCATATCTCATAAATTGATCCATCATGCACGCGCGCATATAATATTTAAAATGATGCGCGCCGGAGAAAATTGGTTCAGTGAAAAACAACACGAGCGACGTTTTCGGTCGCATTTTCCATCTTTTTTTTTTAACTGAATTCCGACTCATCAATCGATATTTTATATCGTTTAACG
Organism: Polydesmus complanatus; assembly: GCA_034692225.1. Lineage (NCBI taxonomy): Eukaryota > Metazoa > Arthropoda > Diplopoda > Polydesmida > Polydesmidae > Polydesmus > Polydesmus complanatus. The sequence goes on from JAQGAZ010002374.1 coordinate 2,944, forward strand.
CTATCGTAATCAATCTTTAACGTTTATCAAGCGCTCCATCTAGCAATTTGATATTCAAATTGTCATTTAATGCTTTGATCAAACGAAATCAAACACGAATTACCATGAATAAATAGATTATTATTGATAGCGCATGCGCTATGCAATAAAAAAATACAAAAAAATGAAAAAACAAAAAAAATACGGAGGTCAATTAGCGCGAAAATTGCTGGCTGTTTCTGTTTTTCTTCAATTAAAGTTAATTACTGTAGAAATTAAGCGCTTAAGTATAGTGGAGGAAGGGGATGTTGCGAACTTGCGAGACGGACCCAAAATTCAAGACCGGATGTGTACTTTAAACGTAACATCACGTCCTCTTTTCCGTGCAACCCTAAAAAAATTTAAACTAGGGAGATTTTTGAGTCCTCCATTTTTAATTGTTAACCATTTCGTGTTAGGTGGAGACGCCTTTTACCGGTACCGGTTAGGTTAACCTAAGGCAACGTCAGATGTCGCTCGCAGGTGAGAGAAACGCTGTAAATCGCGTGGCCAGCTCATAATTGATTCTTAAAGAGTAAATTGAGGAAACCATTAGCTTTTTACGTTTTGACAACTAAAAAAAAAAAAAAGGAAATAGAAAAAAGTAAGGGAAAATAAAATAGGAGCCTTAATTTAAGCCACGCCTACATCCACTTGCTTCCCACTTCGTACCAATTGAATGGCATTATTAAACTTAATTAGTCGTCATTTTGCTCATCTTCACACTCTTTCAACCCTTTAATCTTATTTCACCTTCGACCCCGCCCCTTTCACGACGTCATTCGCTCTGCTTAAAAAGCAATTAGCAGAATCAAACGGGGAAAAAATGGAGGGGGTTAATTATATATGTAAAGAACACGTTGGGAAGAGGAACTTCATTCACAAAATTTAATTAAGCAGACAAAATTAATTAATGTTGCAAATAAAGAAAACGTCAAACTAATTGCTAAGAAAAAAAATTATTAATTTTTCTCTAATTGCTAAACAATTTATAAAATTCTCAACAAAAAATTATAAATCTAATTATTGATTATTTTGTACATGTACAGTATTTAAAAATTGGCCTACTCTAAATGTAATAACCTTTTTTTTTCTCTAACGTACAGTACATGTAATTATGATTGGATTGATAAAATATTACATTTTAAAAACTTACATAATTTTAATAATATTACTATCAAAACTTTTATACCAAAAAACTGCATATATTTATCATTTTCATAGCAAACGATAATTAGAGAAACGTTAATATCAACCTCGATCTTATAATCTAATTTTATCTAAACAAATTTCATTTTAAATAATACCGCATTTTGATAAGCTAAAGTTAACTAAGAATTACAATAAATTCGTGTACATATGTATTTATAATTTATAAAAGAATACAACATCAATTATTTGCTACATGTAGGCCTACGTTAAATTAACTATCATAATTGAGTTTTGCTGCCAACAGCAACAATTAAAATAACAAATGAAGAAGGAAAAATCTAAGATTCTCACCGATTATATATTAATTTATTGCTTCACTATTAAAAATATGAGTCATTTCTTTTTTTTTTTTTTTTTTTTTAAAAACCCCTATCCATTGTCTGCATTTGATAAATCAAACGTGAGTTACCCTATTAATGTAATGCAAATTAACAATAATATATTTTTTTTACGATAGCAGGCTATAATAAAATCTACGATAAAATATTTTCAGAGCGAACGTTTCGGTTCAATCAAATTTTCAGAAAAAAAAACCGGTTAAAACGTAATTTTAAAAATGATCTGCAAAACCAATAATATTGTAATTTTACTATGTTTGCAAAAAAAAAAAAATTTGTTAAACAGTAATTCCATTAAATAATTATTAATACCGTACTCTCACGAAAGTTTTAGTTCAACGTTATAATACAGTACGGTATGTGTATTTATGCAGGTTTTACGGTATATACATTTTACCTTGACATCTTAATATACGCTTAAATTTTAAAGAAATACTGTACTATACTTTAATAAATCATAAAATTATAAAAGAAAATTCAATATAACTTCAGCTTCTACTACTGTACAAGAAAAGTCACAAGCAATGTTTAGCAACGTAAATATTTACGCTATTCTATTTCAACTTGAAACCTACTTTCTCGAAAACCATTAATAATTGTAAACATGTGTTTTAGCTTTAGTACAGATATGTTTTAAAAAGCGTTATACATGTACTGTACTGAGTGTTCCAACTACATTATAATGATATCTCAGAAATGTTTGAAAACAGGATAAAAATTGGGATATCTTTTCAGCGCCTTTCATTTCATTCGATCCGAATGAGTAAGATAAAAAGCGTGGAAACGATGTCCGAATTTCAATCCGAAAAATGTTTTTATCTTTTTTCCTTTTTTTTTTTTTTTTTTGCTTATTCGCCCTTGTAAACCGTTTTCAGTCAAACACACGTAAAAGATAGAACAGGCTTAGGGTGTCTGTGTTGGCACTAATCACAAAATTGTTCTTGATTCTCGCCAGGGGTCGCTCACACCTCCTCGTGTACACAAGTCCAAGCCTAGGGTAGTCGTATAGCGGCAAATCCCGCTTCACTTCGTATTATTCCACTTCCAACTCAAAAGATAAAAAACTTACCGACACAAATCCCGAGACAGGATTTAGTGAAATTGTAGACGCAACACCCATTCCATCGCGTCTTTCATCTTTTTTTTTTATTACTACTTTTTTAATAATGACTGATAAATTTCCATCACAAACGCCTTTTTTTTTCTGTCTCCAATTTCTCTCTCATTTTTTTAAGGAAAAAAAAAAAAAAAGGAGTCAAATTGTAATTCTGCTAATAATAATAATCGTAATCCGCAACAGCTTTATGAACGCCCCTCGCGTCAAATTCCCACGAGAGGTGATTTACATCCCTCGTGACGTCAGTGTCGCACGTGTAATAGATAAGTAGGCAGTTGATTTAAATAAAAAAGATGTGCAATTGGCGTTTGTAGACACGTGTCGACCTGCGCTGACCCTCAACAGCCAAATTAACCTCTGGATAGAACACAATAAGATACAAAATAAAAGAGAGAGAGAGAGAAAAAAAAAGTAAATTAAAAGTCTGGGATTGAGGAATGAGGGGCGACCAAAATAAAATAACAAAAAAAAAAAAATAATAACTACCATTGATTTCGTTCGTAGCACGCGATTTTGATGCGGAAATACAAAAGGCAGCTCACTTCCGGAATTATTACTGCGCTCTCGATAATAATAATCCAATAATTTCCAAATGAAAAGCTGCAGTGAATAATTAAGTGAAAGGAAGCCTCAATAAATCACTTTAATTGCCAGTCCCTTCACGCTCATTCAATTTGCAATAGTTTAACCCAACAAAAAAAAAACATTATTCCGCAATATTCAGGTAAATTACTCAGATAAACGATTTTATAATAACTTTAATAATTGCTTTGGAAAATGCGAGTTCTTGAAACGAAGCTAAGATAGAAAAACAAAAAACCCCGCTAAGGAGACTATTTTTCTAAGCCTAATTGATTCGCATTCCTTTCTATTAATACTCAATGTTCAAGCACATAACTTGTCGATTAACCCTACACTCCAAAACATAAAATTCAATTAATTTTAAATATTAACCATAATGCCCGTTCTTTTTACTTCAAAATAAATACACTCAACATAAACAGAGATAAATTTCTTATAAGTTAAATAAAAATGTCGTAAGCTAGAATTATTTTGGTAAAAAGAACAATGTCAAATTTCCGTTTTATTTTATATTCTGTTACTGCTGCTTAGCTATTTTGCTGATAGCGAAATCTACTAAGTTGCTATATTTGTAACAATTTCTATTGAATAATCCGGCCTAGCTTCGAGTCTTTTACATAATTGCCACTACAGTATATTCCGTTCTGCATTCTCCTATTTTCAAAGTTGCAGCTCTACAAAGTCCTCAAATTGTCATTAGATGCTACTCTGCAGCCTCGTATTTTGGGAATTGCGCTTCTGTCAATTAGTTTTATTTTAGGGGGAAAATACCGTATACTAATTTAAAAAAATTTATTAGTTTTTAAAGAAAGAGTAAATTCGAATCCTGTTTTTTTTTAACGTAATTATAGGTAGCCTAGACACATTATTTTATTTTAAAATCTTCAATTAAACTACATGTACTGTATAAATCCTTAACAACGAAACGGAGAAAAACTGCATCTAATAATAAAGTATTGTGACATTGCAATTGTTTTATTTTAATAATATTTCAAAAATATATCAAATATCTCAAACAAGAACGTCATTTGGGAGATAACTTTCCTTCTCCCCCCTCCCTTCTTCCCATCTTGAATTTGTGGGGGGAAACTAGTAAAGACTTTGTATCTTAAAACCCTTGTTAAAATAACCAACTCAATAACATGTACAATTTTTAGCCAAATAATGGGGCGGGGAAAGCAAAAATTAGTATTGCCCTCAAGTTTTGGTTTCCCTCCCCCCCTTTACCTAAAATGATGTTCCAGCTCGTAAATAAGAACCAAATTAGACAAAATAATACTCCTGCATATTTCAATCCACTTTACATAATTTTATAACACCTAATAAAGAATCGCTATATTAAAAAATGATGCTTACTATAAGGGGTGAACCTTTACCAGTAAATCTCTTAAGAGTCAATAATATCGGCTTAAATTCTATTTTTAATATCCATAATAATCCTGTCACAATAACTTACAATAAAAATACAAATCTACCTTTACAATACCTTAGAAACAAACTACATGTACTGCATGTGGTAGATAAAATTACCATTCGAATGTGCACCAGAGTTTTAATTCCCTGAACGAATAGTAGGCTACGTGACATGTATAACATGTGTAACCTGAGTGCTACTGTGCTAAAAAAAATGGCTGCATTAAATTCTAAATTGAATACCTATACATGTACACACATCTAGCGTGTAAAGGTTCATTTTATTTTATCTTTTAGTGCAAGAGGAATACGCACAAAACGTTATATTTCGGTGGTTAAAAGCCAGGCAGATGTCTGTTCATAATATCTCAACTCGTATAATAAAGTAGCAGCCGGCTTTTTTTTTTTTTTGGCGTTTTCAATAACAACCACAACCGCATATAAAAAAAAAAGAAACAGGGAAGGAAGGGGCACGTACGTGAACCCTGGATGAACCATTTCAGGCCAATGGATTTTAATGGAGTCGACGCAAATCAACTCAACTTTGGTGAATAATCAACTACATTTTTGTTTACTTAACAACAGAAAGTTAATCCAAAACTCCCTTCCCTTCATTTACTTAGATGAAGAGGTCCTTTGACAATGCCCTGGTCTAGGTAAAAAAGAGGTCCTTTTGAGTGAAGAGGCTTAGTGAGCAATCGGCCGTGTAATACTTATTCCCCGGAATAAAAGTAATCCGTGTCTACAAACACTCAGCCCAATTCACATTTTCAATATAGCCAAACTTGTCATTGCTTTACCGTGCAACAAAAGGGCCTCTTATCCTTTCTCCTTCCATCTTTCTCTGTCCTTTACACAAACATTCCTCTGCATATTCAAACACATGAAATGAAAATGGGAATCCTGCTCTTACGCTTTTCTAATCTTCTTAACTTAGATACACTTAAATTACGCATCAAAAAGCAATTTTAATAACAATTATGACGTCACGAAACATATTATGTTAAGATCTTTATGGGTTCATAATTGAAATCAGCGATGCGCAACGCGCGACCCTTCTTCATATCTTTAAGAAATGTAATTAGATAAAACATCAAAATATATTATCCATATTTTGAATTATAAATAGAAAAAGGAAATAATAATAAAATAAATAAAAATTAAAAGATCTTGCGTTTAAAATTAATACCGGTAATTGAAGCAACTTTAAAAATAATATTGGTTAATAAAGTACATAATTATTACGACATGTTAACACAGCCCTTGTCATTTCATATAAAATCCTTTTTTAAAATAAAAAGTTTTTTTTTTAAATTAAATAACATTTTGTTAGGCCTTTAAACAACCTTAAAAAGTTAAACCTAACTTCAGCCATTTTAAAATTAATAATATTTAAAATTAAAAAAAGTTAAATAAAAAGTACTCACCATTTGATAGAATGTTTTTGCATGTGTAATCCTGCAAGTTGGGACCATGTTCCGTCATTAAGGGCCCTAATAGGTATTCATCTGTTCTTCCGATACTTGCATGTAGCGAAGATGATTGCGGCCCTTTCTTATCTTTTCCGAGCCCTAAGATGGCGTCGATTGAGTACGAAGAAGCGGATGCGGCGACGGCGGCCGAGACATTGACCACATTGGCGGAAGTATGTTCATCCACGCGATTGCAATTGCGTTGGTGTTGATGATGATGATTAAAAGTTAAATTAGGCTTAACGTCTTTAAGACTTCCGTTTTTCATGATCATATTGGCCCGAATATTCGCCGCCAACATGTTGATGGCCCCATGTTCAGCGCTACTGCCGCCCAACATTACTCCTCACACTACTCTCGGGATTTGTATTACAAGATACGAAATAAGAACGCAACCGGCAGCGAGTTTCAAACCAGAAATGGAAAGTATTTTACGACGGGGTTTATATAAAACAGTGTTGGTTTAAAAAAAGATGGAAAAAATATTAACTGGCGCATACACGCGCACCGCACTAAAACAAAGAGTAAAAGATCAAGCAAAACACTTTTGAGACACGGCTAATAATATCGGATAACCAGCCTAGAATCGGTAAGGTATAGGGAAAAGTTGATGTGAAGTGTGTGTGTGTTCGCACCCTACACGATGTACGCGCGCTCTTCACATCAGCTGGAACGCGTTCGAAAAAGAGCCAAGAGGCGGAGTCACGGATCGGGGCGGAGCGTCTCTACCATGCCCGCCGCTTTCGCCTCCTCTTCATCAATCCGGCTGAGATTAACTCAAATGCACGTGCAATTAATTTAGCATCGCATCGCAACTCAAATTAAATTATTTAAGTACTCACAACGTTAATTTAGACGAACTTAAATTTTCCCAGCGCCTTAAATCATACTACGGTATTTTTCAAATCAATTTAAATTAATGTTCATGGATTATAATACTCTTATAATTATGAATTTTAACAAAGAATTACCAGTTTAAATAATTCTCATTTTTTATAATAACAGTTGTAGTACAATAACTGTTTTTTTTTTTTTTTTTTTTTTTTTTTAACTCTTATTAAAAAATAAATAGATTGTCCGCACCCACACTACAACGCAAGAATAAAGTCTTGCAATACTGTACTAAATTAAAAATGTTAACCAATTATACAGTAATTTAAAATTTACACAGGCTTGATTTTACACAAAAATTAAATTTCCTTTTTTGCATAGACTTCTGCATATAAATCTACAATAATTTTGTATTACCAAAACTTTGATTTACATAGAAAAATCATAAAATATTCTTCTTGCCTTTTCCTCCTTAACGTTTTGCAAAATTATTACAATAAAAATTAAATTTCCAAAATGATTCAATTAAAACTAGGTTATTACTTCAATAAACCGTTCATTTATGTGATAATCAAGTTTTGCAAAAACTCTTAACGCAATTTCAGACCGTTGAGCTAAAGGTAGCAAAGCTTGCTTTCTCCAGACTAGTTTTCAGCCCAAACATTTTACTGAGCTAACATTCAGCTACATTTTAACGCTTACAATTCTCAAGGCATTTCGCAACCATCTGCGTTTAGAAATATATATCTTAATTTATAAATTTCAGCGATACCGATAAGCAAAAGCTGCATAAAAAATAAAAAAAATATGGTGTACAATTTATTTTGATCCGGAACAAAAAAAAAACCAGGGTGAATTAGCCCATCCAAAATCGCCAATATAACTCGCACAAATGGAAAGCTTAATCAAACAATTTTAATACCGGTATTTAAAATATGTAGGCTACTATAATGTTTTGAATAGGTTAAGCTTAAAATATACTCCGTATAACGCAAATCATCCAAGCAAGAAGGCACGTGAGGGCGGTGAAATGCTCGGTCCTCTCGACGTGCGTGCCTTCCGCGTGAAAGTAGGAGGAGTCTGAAAACGAGCGCTGAAATTGATTGAACATTTGACGCATTTGAGAGCTAATTTCGAATCCCCACAATCCTTTCTGTATTTCTAACCAAATAAATAAAAACTTGGAAAATTTTACAAACAAATGTCGATTTCCTTCCATTATCTCTAGCCCTGCCCACCGACCGCTTTATTGCGCGCGCGGTGTGAATCGACAGTTGGAGGTGATTATCTCTTTTATCTCTTAATTAATAACAGTTAACAAACTTAATTTACTTTTTTTTTTTGATCTTTGTTCAAATATTTATCGTGCAACTCAACCACTTTGCCAAACCAAAATTAAAAAAGAACAAAAAAAAAAGTAAAACACCAAATGTTGGCGTAAAATGCTCAAAGGTAAAAAATATTACATAAATTATTAATTTTCCATTTAAATACTTCTTATGAAAATTGTGCTTTTAACTTTGTTTTAACAAATTCATGCAATACACGAATTTCGCTTAATAAGGAATTACATGTAGCCTACTTAATCTAGTTTTATTTTTATTCGGATATAACGACACCTCGGATGTAACGTCATTTTTTGGAAGCCCCGCCGTAATCATATGTATTACGCTTTCAAAAGAAACATTTGTTTTTACGCCATAAAAAACCTTTAACCTCGGCTATAAAGCCAAAAAAACAATCGTGAAATTTTTATAATGTTTTACAATATTTTTTCAATATTAAGCCAAGTTTAATAATACAGTACATGTACTGTAATTGAAAATTTTAAAATTTTGCGCAACAGTACTGCGAATTAAATTTAATGCAATTTATTGCGTAAACATGACTACAGTATTTTCAATTTTTGTTTCTTTTAAAAGCATTGGAAAAAAATCTTTTTAAAATGTACAAAAATCTAGGTAAGTACTGTACCATCCAAAAATAAAATATAACGTAGAAATAATGATCAGTATAAATGGATGCCCATTATAGTATAATTATCCCCAGTACAGTATTAATTTATTACAGTAACGACTTACAGCCGTACGATTGAAGAAATCCGAGCAAATCCATCAATTGCTCTCAAATACTGTATTGTGCAGATTGTATTTTACTCGGATGTAACGTTAAAATGTACAAGCCCCCCCCCCCCACCCTTTTTCCCCCCTTCGATGACGCTATAACCAAATTCCACCGTATTTGAAATTATTTTTGAAAAACAACTTCCATTAATAATAACAAGATAGAAACCATTTAAAGTTCTTAAAAAATAATTTTAAAAAACGTCAGTGCACTTATCACAATAATAATAATTACCGGGTATTATTAATATTATAATTATTGATATTATTATTTAATAAATAATTATTGTTAACGTTAAAGAAACGGTTTCCTGTCATGTATTCTATAGTTTTAAAATTTAAATTAAATGGTTGTTTTTTTAAAAAAGTCTATTTCACAAAGTTTTAAAAATAAATTTTAAATCATTAAAACGCAAAAAAGTTTTAAAATATACCGGTGTATTTAATTAAATATTTTTTGAAAAAAAAAAAATAAGCCATCCTTTAAAGTTTATAAGAATGCATTACAAATAAAAAGTGCTGGATACATAAATGCAACGAAAAGAATTTTTAACCGTTCTATCATATTAAACTTCTTTTTTTCTCTCATTATTTGTCCTCTTTTAAATAGATTCGTCGCATTGTGAAAGCAATAAAAAAAAAACGCATTTCCGGAATCAGTTCCAACTCAGTGTTTGTTCGAGAATCTCTGCTTAAGTACAGTAGCAAAAACAGCATCGGTAAGTGAGTAGGCTACGAGTTGAATAGAGGAAACAAGAGAGCGAGAGGCCTACAGTAGCAGGAAGAATCGATGAGCAATGAGTCTGATGGTCATTAATGATGCAATCGGAAACTAATTTGAGGTATTATAAAAGTGCGCTTAGTTCAACTAATGGTAATTCATCATATTCAACATGGCCGACACAATTCATTATAATGGGAGTAACCTCACTTATTCTCCCACCCTCCTTTCCTTGGCACCCCTTGACAATGGTCGTCTGCTACAATTACACAGCACGCAATCAAAAGATCATATCAATATACCGTATCAACTTCCATTACCGCACCGATTCACGCGCTATTCAATACGTGTGTGACGTCGCAAAAATATTTCTCAAAATTCAATTCTCTCAAAATCTCATCCTCTTTAAGATCAAAAATATAATTATTAAAAGAAGTAGAAGAAGAAAAAAAAACTCGACTTAACCGATCAAAGGTGACGGCGCGCATAATTTGTTAATTGCGATTTAAATAAATAAAAACACCTCCTACCACCTTTCACCGCCGTGACGTCACTAATCGCGTTCAAATTAAGTCAAGATAATTCGATTTAATACACGAAACTCGGAATAATTTATCACTAGCGGAAATAAAACAGATCGATATTCATCACTTCCGCTCCTCCCTTCGCCTAACTAACAGCAACCCACTCGCTCAACCAAACGTCGCAGAGCTTTAGCAACAACAACAACAAAAAAAAAAATTTTTTTTTTATCTTTAATAAATCTCATTCCCATAAACACGTTCAATTACGTGCGCGTGGAGTTTGTGATCCAATCAAAGAGAAACGAGCGATCAAGTGCGTGTTGTGGTAAGCGCCACCTAGCGTCCTCTTTGTTCTACTAAATTATGATCGATCACTTTCATCGCTTAGCTTAGCCTTGTGCGTCCGCATCGCTATTATTATTATCGTTATTAGAATAATATATAATTAATAAACTCGAACGACGCATGCGCCTAAACAATCGGACGCTTTAATTCGATTTGCGCGTTTGCAGACGCCGAAGGAAGAAGAAAAAAAATCTCTAGAAAAATCGCGTTTACAATTATATATTTTTTCCTTTTTTTTTTTTTTTGCAACAATAAACTATGGTTAAAAGCGCATTTTCAGTCAATTAGGCTAAATATGTCACGAAACATTAAATGCAGGTACTAGAAACATTTCTGTTTGGAATATCATTATACACTTTGCACCAGTAAAGTTTTCTATGTTATTACAAACATAAACTTTTTTTAAAAAAAACTTTTTGCGGGGTTTCAATCGGTCATTTATTTACTCAAAGCGTCTAATTTAATATTACAATAAAACCTGCATAAAACGGAATCGAGTGATACTGTACTCACAATTATTTTCCGTTTTACAGTTTCCGTTTTATTAAGGTAGTAAGAAAGTTTTTTTTTTCCTGTACACTGTGGAGATAATTATGATAAAAATGTCAAAGTGTGAATATGAAGGAAAAGTTAATATAATAATAAAATCGTTTCCATGGTAAAAAATAAATATGTAAACATTTGAAGTAAAAAAAAAAAAAATTTAATAAGCAGCGTCCAGCGGTTGTGTAGCTGGGGCTATGTGTCACCTTAAGGGAGACTTTAAACGCGTTCCTTGTCATTGTCATTCTAATGCTTTAACGAGCGTCTCACCCATTGACCTCATTAACAATTAACAATCTCTCTTTATTAAAATCCATTGTGAGCGATCATAATGAGCGTGGATAGTGTCAAGTGCTTGATTGACAATCCACTTCATATCCCCCTCCCTCTTCTACTACCCCCGCCACCCTCACTCCTATCACTTCCATCACGTGCGCGCATTCAACATTTATCCGTGAGAAGGTGCGCACTTGTCGATTAAATTGTATTAAAAATTTAAAATTTATATACGAGCTGAAACGGGAGATGGAGGGTATCCCCGCCATTCAATAAAGCTTCGATATAACAAACTTTAGGAGATGGTTATTCTTAGTGCAAAAAATTTATTAAAGGGAGGGGGTAAATTTAAGTTTAATAAGCAACAAAAAATAATTTAAAAAGCAACAAAAAAATTTAAAAAAAATAAATTTTTACGGAATTTAAATTTAAACTGAAATAAATAATTAAAATAGAACTTTAACATAGCTATTGAATCATTTTTGAATACAGTAGTTTTCTCTGCGTATAATAAAATCAATCTTGGAGTTATCGTAATCACTCATCAGATTATTTTCTCAATATAAACTACGGACACTAAAATGTCCGCTAACTTGATTATTATCTATGGCGGCTAGATTACGTTTCAAACACCATTCAAAACGTTATCACAACATTTTCTAAAATGTACCTTTGCAAAAAAAACTTATGTCCAGAAATAGTCTATAGCCTAAGTTTGAAATAGGAAAAACAATAATTACTAAGAGTAGTTATTTGATCAAAAGTAATATACCGATATCGCCTATTTGTATCGTACGAATAAAAAATATTACTGTTATGCATAAAAATTGCAAATAAAATAAACCAACCATCATTAAATTTGTATTCATAAAAACGCCCAGATGAAATGGTCAAGTTTTGTAGATTTTACAAGTTAATTAAGAATTATAAAATATTGTACTATAAAATCGTAATACATGTAGGCTACATGCATAGAGAATTTTGACTTTTCAGCAAAATAAAACCCTTATAAATATAATTAAACTCCAAAAAATGTTCTTTAAGCTTAGAAAACTAGCACTAAACCAATTAAATCAGTCATTTTTGAAAGAGCATTAGTCGTCATTTTTTAAATTTTTCAAAAGAACGAAATAAGTATCTATAATATATAAGTATAAGTATACATATATAAGTATCTAGGAATCAAATAAAAAAAAAAAGCTTTCTCTTTCTTGATTTATAATTTGATAGTTTGATTCGCCAAAAGGCTGCAAGCCAAAAAATTTAAATTTTAACACTCCGTTATATTTTTTTAAAAACATTTAAACTAATGTATTTTTTGTACTATAGAATAGTTTCACAAACAACTGCTACAGATGGTACGTCATAGTTAGTCAGGCCGCGTGGGCACAAGTCAGTAGCTCGTGCAAATTTCTACACGCGCTCAATATTTGCATGACTGTTTGGTTCCTTTTAGAGTGAACTAAGTAGTGTAAATTTTTCTTAATGTGTATTTATAGAAAATAGATATTGCAACAAAATAAAAAATCATCTTGTGAAAATTATGGACTTACAATAAAGAAATGACTGACTCGATTAAAAAATCGTTTTACAATTTTTTTTTTTTTCGTTGAAATCTGTCGCCTTTATAATCGCCGCAATAAAATGTTTACCAATTTAAAAAGTGATAAACGGAACACCAAAAGTATTTTCAAAGATATAATTATTTCCTTTTGTATTGACGATGACGTTCAATCGACATTTTTAAAGTACGTAAAATAATATTTACAAGGTTCCTCATGAATCCCCAGAAACTACGGTCAGTGGTCACTCTCATTGAAGGTGATATTGACCGTAACTGTTGTAGATCCCCAAGTTAGTGCAAAACTCAAAACTGTATTTACCTGGTAGGTAATAGAAACTGTCCAGATTTTACGTTTTCCTATAACTTTACTCTTTTTTTTTTTTTTTTTTGATTTAGAAAAAACGTACAATATTCAAAATTACCCAACATTTACTAATTCACTAAAACTTGTTAACTGCGTTTCGAGTTGAAATAAGGTGACGCCAAAAGCAAGTCAAAATAAGAAGGTGACTGTGGTAGACAAGCAAAGCAACAGCAGCAACGTCATCATCGCCAAATACAAGCGTTAAGTACATTTAAATTGCCTTAATCGGATTAAATCCACTTTGTCTAATTTCATTGCTATTTTGGTGAAATAGGATTAATGGATTTTTCTCGCTTTTTCTATCTAGCTCTTCTTTGCTGTCACTTCCCGCTAGAAGGCGCTTTCAAATTTATTCTCACTGCATCAGCGTGTATATATATATTTTTTTTACTTCTATCTCACTCACAACGTATAAATAAATAAAAAAAAGTGGAAGTAAATAGGATTGAAATTTGAATGCGACAAACGAAAAGTAGAGTGAGAGAATGAAGTTAGGAGCGAAGAGAAAAAGTAGAAGAAGAAAAAAAGGCGGGAAAATGTCAACTTGTGCTCGTTCATTCGGAACAAAAACAAAAAATAAATAAATAGATAAATAAAATGAAAGTAGAAGAAAAAGAAGAAAAAAACACACACACAAATAAGAGAAGGAAAAAAGGAATTTGAGTATCTTAAAGATTTGACTTGGAATTTAATAGAAGTGGAATGCAAACAAGGCATTTGCATAAGCCCCTTACCATTCCTATTGGCATCGGCAAAGGTTGTGTGCGTGCGTGCATGCGCATCCAGAACGATGTGACGGAGATAAAGCAGCAGCCACAGACGACGATGACGACGCCAAAAGCTGATTTTTCAACTCGCTAACAATGTTCGATCAAATTTTACGTATGCAAAATCCCTTTACGTTCGTTTCTTATTTCGATGTCCCTTTTATTTATTTATTTATTTTTTCAAAAATAAAAACAAGCAAAAACAACGCATTTCATTCTTTCTCATTTTATTTAAATAAGAAAATGAAAAATAAACAAAAATAAAAACCGTGCAGATCCGATTTTAAGGATTTCTGATTACGCAAAATTGTTAAAGTTGCGCATGTTGAAGTAAGAACTTGTTTGTTTAAAAAAAATAAGAAAGAAAGAAAAGAAAAAAAAAAGACGAGTAACAAATTAAGTTCAAACGCAAACGAAGGAAAAGTTTTAATCGCAGCGCCATTATATTTCAATCCCAATTGAAAAGTAATAGGAGGAAGCGCCGTTCGTCTTTTAACCGATCACTTTGAGCCTTCAGCGTCACAAAAATGCGGAAAAAATTAAATAATTCGGTTTTAACAAAATAATAGGAAAACGCACGTGCCTATATCATATGGACATGTGCATTGCACCCAAGAGATTACATTTTCATAAAATGGAAACAAAAGTTTAAAATTTCACAATTATAAAATTTAATATTTAATAACTACTTTAAACACTTTAAACTACTCGTACTGTCGTACAATCGAAAACAAAGTTAAAAATAACGATTAATTATAATTTCCTATTATTTTCATTTCAATGCAATTTAATATAAAATTATGAATAATAAATATGAACTGAAAGAGTATAGCCTACATTAACAGCCTTATTTTTAATAAATTTTATTGGCTCAATTTTTAATACCCGGTATTGTTTTTAAAAAAAAAGAGTGAAAATCACGGTTCGGTTAGACAAAAAAAAGTCCAACTTAAATGTTGAGGGTCTTTCAAAGAATTAGATCCTAAAACTGAATTGAGAGTCATTTGGTATTACTACTGTATAATATGAGGAAATTTAGACAAATTTGCACTTATTTTTCACCTTTTCACCAATTATGCATGTAGCAAGGGTCATTGTGGTTCTAACCATAGGCGGCGGAACCTATGTGCTCCTGGTGCACGAGCACGCCCAATCCTCAGACCAGGCGTGCTCAGCACGTCCA
>JAQGAZ010002375.1:0-18334 GCA_034692225.1 Polydesmus complanatus
AATTTAAAAATTCTAATTAATCAAAAAGGTTTTATTGCATTTTGAAATAAGGTACTTTTCGCTGCCCCACCCTGTATTTATTTATTTTTTAAGTCGACTGAGGAACTCGCTTTTAATTATACAATAAAAACAACAAAAGAAAAATTGATAATATAAATTTTTATATAATTATTTTATATTTTTTTTTCTATAATAATAATAATATTAATAATTGAATTTCGTGCCACATTTTTTTTATCTTTAATTAATATTATTTACACATTATTTTTTTTTGTTTACTTTATAATTAAAAGATAATTATTATTATAATAATATATAAAAATTTTAAAATATGTTTTTTTTTTTACATGTACTTTTTTTTCAATCGGAATTTTATTTTCCAATATAATTTTTTTGTTTCGCGGTTTTGAGTTTTTTTTTTGTTTCGCGGTTTTGAGTTTTTTTTTTTGTACCGGGTGTCCTGTAATAATTGTATAATAACAAGTAACGTTGTTTTTATCGAGCGAGAGCCCTGAGAGACTGCAAATCCAGAGGAAATTAAGTCCATACCCGTCCTTTTCCTCCTCCTCCTTCCATTGCGCTGCTGCTGCTTTCTTTGGTCTTCCATACTTTTTTTTTTGTTCGGCGCTCCATAACACAACGCCTTCTATAAAAAACAAAACAAATAGAACAAAATTAGTCATAAATAATAATAGATTTATTAAATATAATTAATAATTGCATCGGATAAAATGTATCATTTGACTAACTATCGATCGTTATAACCTATTTAATTAAAATCCTTATAATTTGCTTATAAAACGCGAAATCTTAAAATCTCATAGAATTATTTTTGTTTTTTACCGTAAAATTTTTGGGAAACGTTTTTCTCGGATATAACGTCATAAAATGTACTCGCATACATCCGATCGGTGGCGTTATAACCGAGTTTTACTGTATTACCCATTATTCTAATCTTAGTTTGCAGTAACAATTAAAACTTCCTTAGTTCCAATACTGTAAACTCTCTATTTCAAGACCGACTAGAAGTGGTCTTCAAACAAAGGTGGTCCTCAAATAGAATTGTAATTTTGTGGCCTTTTGAGTGGAATTGTATTGTTATAAATTGTAATCAGGCGTATTAGAAGTGTATCTATTGAACCACACTCCAATACAACTCACTACATCATCATCTCTCACTGCGCAATGCTACTGCGCACCATCTCACTGCTCTTCAAACAGAGACTTCCGTTGAAAATGGAACTTAATATGCTCTTTTAGTAGAGGTGGTCCACTATTAGAGGTGCATTAACATGGGAAAATCAAAGGAACGCATATGGAGTGGTCTCGAAACGGAGCTGGTATTTAATTAGAAGTGGTCTTGAGTAGAGGTTTTTTTGTACCGTGAAACTTCAATACAGAAACCATCGTTGAGACCGACTAAAAGTGGTCTTCAAACGCGAGTGGTCATCCAATAGAGAATTTCATTGAAAATGGGACTTAAAATGAGGGTGGTGACGGTCTTGTAGTAGAGGTGGTCTACTATTAGAGGTTCATTAACAAGGGGAAAATCGAAGGAACGCATATGGAGTGGTCTCGAAACGAAGGTGGTCTTCAATTAGAAGTGGTCTTGGTTAGAGGTTTTCTTGTACCGTGAAACTTCAATACAGAAATCATCGTTGAGACCGACTAAAAGTGGTCTTCAAACGCGAGTGGTCTTCCAATAGAGAATTTCATTAAAAATGGGACGTAAAAATAGTCTCGTAGTAGAAGTGGTCCACTCTTAGAGGCGCATTAACATGGGTAAAATCGGAGGCACGTATTTGGGGGTGGTCTTAAATTAGAGGTTTGGCAGTATTTCCATCGAATGAGCTCAACTTTTCCTCGTTAAAACGTGTTTTTATAATTTGTAAATAAAGAACGTTCCGAGGGAAGAAATCGAATAAAATCCAAATACAAAAAAGCAAAGCAAAAACAACGCGCGTTTCTTTGGAAGATAATAAAACAATTACAGTGTAAATATTATGAATGGAGGATAATGTAGCGAGAATAAACAAGAGTGTGTGCTAGGGGGTGTTGGGGGGAGGGGTGGTGGGAGGAGGGTGGTAGGTTGGGGGGGTGGGGGGTCAGGTGAGTGCAATTCCGCCGTTGTTTACTTTGTGCGTTTCAAGGAGCTCTACCATTTCATCGCTCGGCCCACAACAACATATCTTTATTTAGTTTATATAAGCGCAGGCGCACTCGCTCTCTCTCCCTAAGTGCCAGCACGCGCCACCCCCGCACCCCTTTACCCCCCCCCCCCTGCACCCCTCCACCACCCCCTCCTTCAACACTTCACTCAACTCCAAGTACACATAAGTTTGTGAACTACTTGTAAACAGAGTCTGCTAATGTAAACAACTCCATACGCCACTCACCACCCACTCGGCGCGTTTGGAGGGGGCGGAGTCTAAAAAAAACAGGCTCCACCCACACCCTTTTTCACTCGCCAATATCAACTTTTAGGCGCCGATTTAGTGTGTTTCTTCCTAAGTTTTAGTCACCGTTTACAGGTTTTATTCACTACCGGGTACGGCTTTTCAGCTCGAGCTGAGAATTTAAGCGTTAAAATGGAGCTGAATGGCATCAATTATTCAGCGAGGTTTTTCACGCTGAAAACTCTTTCCAGAGAAAACCCAGGCCCCTTACTTTTGAACTTTTAAGAACTTTGAAGTTAAGTCGAATTGATTTCGTTGTCAATTGAATTATTGGTTTTCCTCTAATTTAAAGTATCAATAATAATAATAATGAGGATGGGTCGCCTTGAGCTTTGACCTCTGAACCTCGTTAAACCCCGTTTCAGCTTTTTATCAAACTTTTTTTTTGTTTTAACACTTAATTTAATATGTTTTGACGCGCGAGTTCCAACGCCTTCGTTCCGGTTCCAAAGAGCGAGTCGGATCGGATTTTGACCCGTGAGCCGATCGCTTTTCCAATTATGTAATGCACTTTGATGATCCTTATTTTTTTTCTTTCTTGTTTTATAAGTAAATAATTCGACTTAAAAATATAATTGATAGTGCAATAGAAAGATAGCCAAATGTTACGTTTTATCCGACACACGTAAAACAATCTCGTAGTGTTCCGGATATTATATTTGACGCTATAGCCGGGGTTAACGTAATTCCTTGAAGGCTTGACGCAATAAGAGTTTGTGGTCGACCGAAAACAAACTGGCCGAGGTCAACTCGCCGAAAGTAAACTCGCCGACTGACAATTTGGACGAGCGTAAAACTGGCCGACTGCAATTACGCCGAAAACAAAAACGCCGAGTGTTAAATTGGCCGAGGTAAAAAACGCCGGGTAATTTTGGCCTAACCAAATTTACACTCGGCGTTTTTGTTTTCGGCGTAATTGCAGTCGGCCAAGTTTTACGCTCGGCGGCCAAATTGTCAGTCGGCGAATTTAACTTCGGCCAATAATTGACCGCGGCCATTTGACTTCGGCAAGTTGACCCCACGGAGTTTTTTTTAATAATGTTACTGCATAATAATACACATCGAAAATGACGTTATAAGCAAGTTTTATAGTACTTTAATCCGTATACATTAATTATAATTATAAGGATTTTTCTCATTATTTTTTTTATTATTATTTATTTATTTATTTATTTTTTGTTTTATTTTTATTTTATTTTTGCTATTTATGAATAATTTTTAGGGCTTATTTATGTAATTAAAAAGGATTTTTGCGCTATTTTTGGGTAATAATGAATTTGTCCCTACCTTAACAACTTTTAAGTATTTTTACCACAAAAAAAAAAAAAAAAAAGTTTTCCTTAATATTTTTTTTTTTTTCACCTTTTCTTACAAAAAAAAAAAAAATAAAAAAAAAATCTCTCTTATAGTAAAAAAAAAAAAAATGGCCTCATATTATAATAATTCCCTGCAAAAAGCTGTGCAGTAGGTGGCGCTGCTGTTTCCGACTTGTACTCGGAACCGATCAACCTGTTGTAAAAGCCAAAATTAAGGAGAGAGAGAGAAAAAACAGGTCTCTCTCTCCCTCCCCTTATACTCCTCCGCTGAACAAGAGGCGGCTGGGGGTGGGGCGTGACCCCGGGGATTTTTACAGGGTTACACTACATTATAAAGTTGTAGAGTCGTTTCAATGACTCCCCCACCCACCCTCCCTCCCACCAACAAAAGAGAAGAAGAGAGAAAAGTTAAGAAAGAGAGGAAGAAGAGAGAGAGGGGAGTTTTCTCTCTCTCTCTCTCAGTTCAATCTCTGTGTGTTGTTGGTAGAAAAATAGTGCGTGCTACATTACTTGTCTGTTGCATCTATAAATCACCCCGCACCCCCAACCCCCCCCCCCCCCCACAACCCCCCTGCACCCCCCTTTTAACCTGACGCCGAACATCCTCAGCCCATATATTAAGATATCTTCATTCCTCTCCTTCCACTCGTTTCTTCTTTTTCGTTACATTGAGTTGTTACTAATGCCCCGTTCTCACCAAAAAAGTGTTCTAGAACATTTGTGTCTTAATGGGAATGTTCTCGAACGTTCGAGCGTTCTCACCGGATTTCGTTCCAGTATTTAAAGTTCTGGAGCGATTTAAGTAGAACATTTTCGTCTAGAAACTTTTTCTAAAACTTTCAAGCGTTCTAGAAGATGACGTCACGTGACCTTTTTTATTTTTGAATTTCAAAATGTCTGACCATAATTTTGAGCGACGCTAGTGCGACCCGTGTAAAGAGATTGGGTTTTTTCATTGTTTAGCTACAAATTTAACATTTATTTAGCATGTTTTTTAATTTAACATCAGTTGCGGTTTACGCTTGAACGAAGAAAATGGAAAAATATACAGTAAATTGTTGGTGTTTGAAAATATTGTTGGGCAGTCCGATCGCCGATGAAGAGGCACTTTAAAATACTCTAAAGTTTGATAAATAATGCAATTAACATAGATCTGAATTCGGAATATGAAAGTAGGCACTTCAAGCTTTCAGATTATGTAAAGTTTGTATCAATTAAAATAAAATTTGTAATTAAAAACTTGACAATTCGTACCCGTATGTGTAACGCTCATTCGCGGGAAGGGAATGGAGACTGCGGTGCGGCATTTAGACTGCCCAAAACATGGGCGCAGACATATTGAATGTTCTCGAACTTTAAATTCTCGGTGGGAACACTCAAAATCACTGTTCTAGTAGCAGACTAGTATTTTTCATACCAGAATGAAACATACCGGTACGTTTCATACTAGAACTTTTGGTGAGAACGTGGCATAATATTCACTCCCCAAACATTTCCTTCGTCACAACCAGAGTAAGAAGAAAAAGCTTATAAAGGGGTTTTGTCACTCTCTCTCTCTCTCCAGTTCAGGAACTTTGTATTTTATTCACACTTTTAAAATTTAATAAGGGGAATTTATTTTATAACCAAATTTATTATAAGAGGTTTTTTTTTTTAATTAATTATTTTTTAAGTTATTTTTCGAATATATTTTTTTTTTTTTAAATTTTTTTATGAATTACACGCAGATTTTATTATGAATATTTAACACTTGTTCCTTATTAAAATTTACGTAATATTTTTTTTACACTTTTTAATTAGGCATTTTTTTATTTTATTTTATTATTTTAAGCGAAAACCTACACTACTTTTTGTTATTGTATTTAAAAAAATAAATAAAAATCAACTTTTATTAACAACGAAATTATTTTCGCGCCAAAATTAAGCACAGCGTTAACCACATTTTTGTTGTTACGAAATTAACTCCTTTAAAGCAATAAAGTAAACGCTCTTATTATTAATTACAAACTTTTTTCACTAAAGTAACACTTAAGTACAGTGTTTAACTTTCCTAAAGTCAACGAAAAAAACACGAATTAAAGAGTTAAGTTTGGTCGCTATTTAAGTTCCACACTAAAACTGTTACGTTGTACACTGTAAACAAGTTAAAACTGGGACCATTTTCGCACTGGGAGCCCTTACTCTACGCGCAAATGAGTCCCATCACAATAAAGACGGCTTTATAATATAATATTTTCATTAACACGCACATACAATACATTTTTAGTGGGCACTAATAGACCGTGAAACCTTAATCGCACGCAGCATACAGCTGTTACAGTAGCTTAGCTCTCTTCCTTAAGAGAGTAAGGTCCCTTAACACGCACTAAAATGTTTTGAACATTATTTGACTACAGTGTAGTTGTAATTACTATACACATTCAAGCGCAGTGTGTTTTGTGCAGTTTAGTGAGTGATATTTAGACCCTTAATCCGCCATTTTTATTTGGCCGACTTTTTGTATCTCGCAGTTAGTGGGTGAATTTCTAAGTTAAGTCACTTTGCTTTTTGTGAATTTTCGAAAAATGTTTAACTAAATATTTTAAGTACATGTACTTTGCAAATCGTAAGGATAATTTTTTTTTCTGATTTTTAGTGAGTGATTTTTAGTCTCTTGTTTAGTTGTGGGCAACATCGAAATTTGAATAAAGTTAGTTTTAGGGCTTAGTTAGGTCCTGGGTAACGAAATTAAATTTCGGAATATCGTCGCCAACTAAACAAGTGCCCTAAAAACTGGTTAAAAATTGATTAAGGCCCCAACAACAACGACCACTAAAAAAAAGAACACTTACATTTTCGTTTCTTGCTTTTTTTTTTTTAGTTTTGAATTTATTTCCATGTCCCCCGTCAATCGCGCAGGAGCAACGAGGGTCATCTGAAGCTGCTGAGTAGGAGAGCGAGGCCCATGAGGCTTAAGGAAAGGGCCTGAAAGCTGGTGGCCCGCGAGCAGCCGGCCCCGCCGCCCCCCCTCGAGCTCACCGCGGCTCCTCCTACCGCGTCGTTCAGTTCCACCTCGTTCTCGTGCAGCGGCCGCGGCGGCGGATTAGGCTTATGGAAGCACAACCGGTCCATGTTCAACTTAATATTACGGCAATCGTAGTCCTCGGTGCCGTCGCACACGCACGTCTTCAACTTGGCCGCCTTCTCCTGCCGATTCAAGATGGCGATGGAGTTGTTGCAGCGCATGGTGCACTTGCGGCCGTGGAACATGGACCGACACAGCCGCTTGTAATAATCCACGGCGGTGGAGCAGAGCGGGTCGGCCATGCAAATCCACTGCGCCACCGAACAACTCACCACGCTGTCCTCCTCGTTGGCCCGCATCACTTCCGGCCGACACACTTCGATGCGCCGCTTGGTCTCCTCGCAAAACTCTTGGCCCTCGCAGTCGCACACCATCAGCCCTTTGCCCTCCTCCGTGCTGGTCAGCGCGATCAACGCCTTCTTGCACATGTCCGAGCAGCGCTTCACCCGCCCCGACATAATATCCGCGCAGTTGACCAGGTAGTTCTGCAGCGCCATGCCGCAGCCCATACGGTAGGCGCACTTGAGACGCGCCATCTCGCACGTCGTCGCCTTGGTTACCGCGAACGCCACCGATGACGTCATGGCGATCAACAGCAGCGCGCGCACCACTCCCAGGCTTAAACGCACCATTCTCCAGTCAACATTATTTCAACTTCCGCGGCGGATCTCTACTTCAAAAACACTAACACAACGCGTATTATTAATTATTAAAACTTTTCAGAAAAACACTTTTTTTTTTCCTCTCGGGACGGAAATAAGCCTAACGCGCAACCCCAGTACCGTACGAGGTGTGAGCCAGGCCCCGGAGAAGGTTGAAGCGAACGCCGCCGGAGAAACGACTCGGTTCTCGGGAGGTTGAAAAAAATTGATTATGTCCGCATTGTTTTTTTTTTCACTCGGCGACCGACCGGCGTTTATTACTCCCGTATTCTTACTATTAGAATAATATTATGATTATTTTTGGTGGTGGATGGAACGAGAGAGTTTCGTCGTTGTTGTTGTTGTGGCTGCGAACGCCGCTTCTTAATTAAGACGCTGGAACGGCGCTTGTCACACTTTTACTCCGAGCTGCGCGCGGAATGAGGTGAGAGGGCGGAGCTGGAGGTGGGCGGGGTCAACGATGACGTGGAGGGGTGTGAGGGAGGAGGCGGAGGTAGCTCCTCCTCCTCCTCCTACTCGGAGGATATCGGATTGCGTTTTGTCTTTTGTCAATAGGAAAATAAGGTTTTTAACTGCGCTAAAGTAAATATTTATTTTCGGCAAATATTATACTAAATGTATGGATAAAAGATTTACGCGCTTTTTTTTTCTTTTTTATTTATTTATTTTTTTATTATTAAAAAAAAAATGTGTTTTTATTTGTTTTGTTATTGGGGAGAATGAACGTCCGGTAGTAAGGAGTTTTAAATAAAAATTATTTTGTTAATGTTAACTGTGAGATTTATTTTGATATTATCGAAATTATTGGTGAAAAAAAAAGTGTATTGTTTACATCTCTTTATTTTTTTTATTTATCATTTTTTTTTTTTTTTAAATTTTAGCGAATACAGTACATGTATATTATATTATATTATATTATAATAAGGTTTGGTATTAAAAATGTGAAATTTAGAGGTTAATTTGTTCTAAAACTGTTGATATTGTATAGAGGTTTATGTACAGTATAATAAAGGTTTGCTATTAAAAATTTGATTTATAGAGGTTTTCCAATAAAAATTTAATATAGGGGTTATATTATTTGAAATAATTATTATGGAGGTTTTACCACAAAAATTTGGACTCATAAAGTTTTTTTTTTAATGTAAAAACTTGGATATTTTAAATTCTACCTACGGATTTTTTATGGTAAAAATGTATTGTTTTTTTTTTAAATTATTATTTAATGTTTTTAATTTTTTTGTATTATTACGGTATTTAAGGCTATTTATTATTTTTAATAATTGCCTTTTTATTTTAAGCGAGACTTTTGATTTTCTTTTTTTTTTTTGCTAAAAATCTTATTTTAATTAAAATTATTTTTGATTCGTTTGAACTGGGAAATGACCTTTTAATTATCTTTTTGTTTATAAAAATACAGTAGTTTTAAAATTTTGAACGCAAATAATTTTATCACGCAATGGGAAACTTTTTCTTCTTTCTATTAAAATTAATTGACTGCTTCCTGTTAATTAATATTGCGAGTAGAAAACAAAAATTCTACGTTTTTATTAAAAATATACGCATTACCGGTATTAATTGCTTAAAATTACAAGTTGTTTTTTTTTAAAGAAAAAAATGATATGGTTAATTAAATAATTTTTCAATTAAGATAATAAATTAAAAGCTATTTTTATTTCTATTTCTATAAAATTCCTGGAAATTTAAAATGGTTAATTGTTAGTTGAAGCGCCGCAGCGCTTAAAACCTGAAAGATTTCAACTGAAAGGGAATACGTTCTATTGGGCACTACACTGCCCTCTAGTGATTAAAATAAGCAAATTAAAAATTACAAATCTAACAGGGTGCGCGTTAAAATCTCCAAAAGCCGCTTTTTTCATATGAAGCCACTCTAAAAAGGCTCACGATAAAGGAGTAACAGTGCATCTCTTATGGGGACTCTTTGCGCTGTATGCCTCTTTGTAGTGATTTCATCAAAGAGAAAAAGTGGTTTTGAAGATTTCGACAAACATTTTAAAAAAAGACTATTAATTTAATTAACATGAAATAAATATAAATTTTAAAATTTAAATACATTAATAAAAATAGATTAATCGAGTATTTAATTCTTAAAAAGATAAGTTAATTCGTAAAATTATTATCTTTGCGCATGCGCGAATGGCAGGAATGCTCACTAGATGGCGTTGTAATTCTACCGTAATTAATCTGTATTCACGTGGAGAGGATCCCTTTTCTCTTTCGTATTTCATCAGAATTTACGAAAATGTAAGTATAATTTAATTAATATTTTGAAATATACGTGCTTTATAATTATTCAAGAATAATTTCCGGGGTGTTATAGAGTAATTTTACGTTCTTTTTTGTTTCGATAAAAACTACGAATTTTAATGAAGTGTGTTGTTTTGTTTTTTTGGTGTTAGCGCTCGGAAACGCATGTTGTTTGCGTCTCAACACTAGCAAATCCAATCCATTGTAATCCATAAAAATGGTGGAGACGGTCGAGAAGAAAAAGGTGTTAAAGAAGGTGAAAAAGGATAAAGATAAGAATCCGATGAAGGATTTACGCATCCGTAAGCTATGTTTGAATATTTGCGTGGGAGAGAGCGGCGATCGTTTGACCCGAGCGGCTAAGGTGCTGGAGCAGCTGACCGGACAACAACCCGTCTTCTCCAAAGCCCGCTACACGGTGCGATCGTTCGGCATTCGTAGGAACGAAAAGATCGCCGTCCACTGCACGGTTCGAGGACCCAAAGCCGAAGAAATCTTGGAGAAAGGTTTGAAGGTGCGAGAGTACGAGTTGCGCAGAGAGAACTTCTCGTGCACGGGCAACTTCGGCTTCGGCATCCAGGAACACATCGATTTAGGCATCAAGTACGATCCGGGTATCGGTATCTACGGTCTGGATTTCTACGTGGTTCTGGGTCGACCCGGCTTCAACGTGGCTCACAGGAGAAGCAGGCAGGGCAAAGTCGGCTTCAAACATCGCCTGGTGAAGGAAGACGCCATGAAATGGTTTCAACAGAAATATGACGGAATTATCTTACCTGGAAAAGCTAAATAAGATATATTTTCGTACTTTTTTGTTGTTATTAATCGAATAAATAATTCCTGACAAGTCAAAACTTATAAAAAAAAAAACTCGTTGTTTTCGTTCTTGCTTATTCCTACATTTAATATTATGTTTTTTGTTTTTTTAAGGATTTCAAGAATTTGCAGACGGAAGATTTTGACTGTTGTTTCATTTTCTAATTTAAGAGCTTGCAGCAATAACGACAGAGCTCCATTTCTTAATGGTTTGAGTTAAAGAGTGTTCCTTAATGGTCATAAAAGAGTCTTCTATCGACTGCTGCTTTGTACATGAAGCTATGGTTCTGTCTTATTATGTTATTCAACGGAGAGTTTCACGTATCTATCAAGTTGAAAGGGTGGGACCAAGGGACGGCTCTTCAAAACTAAGGATAAACATAAGAGCTCAAGAAATTCAATTGAATTTGCTGTTCTAACTTGATTGATATTTGCAATATAATATTATAATATGCACAATAATTAAGATATTTGCAGCATTTATTAGTCTCTTAAAAGAGCATTTTTATCCTCATTTGGAGCAAAAACGAGATTTGAACGTTTACCCTGATGTAAACAAACCACATTTTTACGTGCAAATTTCACTCCTTCACGTATTTATAAATGGAAAGTAAGCAGGGAAAAAAATTGAGCTTTACTTGAAAAATTATCTGTTAAATATCTAATTATTGCGTAGATGGTTTACTAATATACTGTAAATGAAAATTGAATTTCCCCAAGTTCAAATTTTTATCCCTAGTTTTGAGAATCGTTCCTAGCACTCTTCTCCTTTTCAACGCCCTTAATGTGTCGCATTCTCCGGTGAATAACATAAAAGTACGAGCAATATTATTAGGTTTTCGAACGAGCGGTGAAGATGTATTTTATTAGGAAGGCAAAATAATATTTATTACTCTTTCAGTACAGATTGGTGAAGTCTGAAATTGATGGAACTCGGGATTTTTAACTAAACATTTTTTGGGCTTGTTAAAGCATTCTCGCACTTTATTACAGGTTTTCAATTTGGTTGCTGGTGTTGGATTACTTATGGTGTAATTGTCTATTTTCGAAACCGAAATTTTGGTAAATCGGTGCCATGTGGTAACAAACTTTGTAAAATGCTTACAAAATGCAGAGTTAAGTTTGGTTTTGAGGAATTTCAAATTCTTGATAAAAGAAATCTCTTGTGAAAATATTTATTCTACAGTGAAACTTATTATAAACTGCGAAGGAAGCATTTGTTTTCTTTCTTTTTTTAAAGAATAAATTGGGGAAAACTAGACTTAAATCTTGAGTGTAATGCTTATTTTTATTAGCACAACGTTAATGATTATGGAACATATTACGGGACATTCAGTTATTCAAGGCCAAAACAAAGGTTTGGGTGTATCTAATGAGTTTATATATTATGCATAACTATTAATATTTTTTTTTATTAAAATTATCCCGCATTGCGATATCTCGGTTCTTTTTTTTTTTTTACTTTTCCCAAACGTCTAGGTAAAATCTTATTCCGGGAATAGATAAGCTCGGGCTTCTATCGATTCAAGTAATTTCGGCCATAATAGCAGAAATATTTCCCACTTACGTTTGTAGACTTAATATAAAATATCTACCAAAATGGCGGAAACTATCGTATCGAAAACAATCGAACGGTATTTTTGTATTCCCTCCTCAAGTAGGCTGCCTTTTTTTTATATTGACCATACTACGGAGTATAGGGAAACAGACGCGATGCGACGGCAGCGCCACTACTCGTCAACCGGTCTCCCCCTGCCGCGGTCGCAACTTGGACGAGGCTATTGTTGCGGGAGTGAATCGAACCGGTTGCAGCTCCGCGTTTTTACTCCCCATTACCTACAGATGTGGTCAATGAATCATTCAATTGTCAAACTATTTTTTAAGGAAAAAAATTCATTTTACAAACTGTGTCACAAGAACTCGCAGATTCGGCGATGGAATGTCCACATTTAGGTGAAAGTTGCGCGATTTTTACGGCCCCTACGACTGCACCCGATAATCAATCGGGGGTTTGGCATTGTGCAGGTAAACACAATTATTAATCTCGAACCTTCAGTCGAAATTTAAAAAGAAAAGAAAAAAATTTTTTGTACGGCTTGTTCGTAAGAGGATAAATGATTATTAGAAAGGTAGAGAGGAGTAAGGGGGGAGAGAAGATAATAATAATAATAAAGGAGACGTGTGGTGGTGGTTGAAATTCTAAAAGTCTTCGGGTTCCGCGGACTCGGCTCGACTCGAGACGGCGAAGAACAACACGTGCGGACGCGGTGACGTCATTTTCATTTACGCACATTTCACATTTTCATTTCTCTTCGGAAAAAAAAAATTCCTTTTAACATTTTTTTAATTTACTTTCCCAGTTATTTATTTTTTTTTTTGAAGAAAAAGCAACGTGCACACGTGTTTAAAAAAGTGTAAAAAAAGAGTGAAAAGTGAGCGACGAATAAAGTTTAATATTTTTACGGTAATAGAAGTTGCGGCGGTTTTCAATGTTTTTGTACGCGAAACGCCGACAAAAATTTTAAAACTCGTTTTTTTTTTTGTAAATTAAAATTTGATGCTAAACTTAATTCATGATTATTATTTATTTAATTAAGGTATAATTTTTAATTATTTCTTTTCTTAATCGCGGAATAACAATGGTTTATAACCCCCCGATGTTTTAATTGTGTAGTTTACTTCTTTAATAATAAAACTCCGAGAATGTTTTTTTTTTTTTAACTTTGAAGAGAGATAAATTATCTACATTTTTATTCGTGCATTAATATTTACGTAAGAAATTAGGTGAATTTTCTGAAATTGAAAATGTTCTTTGTTATGTAATCGCCGTCTGGTTCCTTCTCTCCACCTTCCACCATTTTGCACGTTGTTTTCATCAGCTGATCCTCCTACCGTACATTTAAATTACGTAGAACGAGCTTTAAATTGGAATTAATTGATGAGAAATAATTCTGACGATGATTTGTTTACATAAATTTCACATTTGTTTTTTTATTTGTCAGTATGTGATTCGGATCAAAGCCCACGTATGTGTCTTTCTTGCGGGATCGTTCAGTGTGGAAGGTAAATTATACATTTTACAAAACTACCCAGAATTAATTAATGGATGTTGTTTGATTTTAATTTATTTAAAAAAAAAAAAATAGGTACGTGAATGGTCACGCCAAAGCTCATTTTGAAAGTAACGACAGTCACAAGGTTTGCATCGATTGCGAAAGTTTAGCTGCTTTTTGGTAAAGAGTTTTAGATTCTCATTTCTATAAATATAGATATTTTTTAAAATTATCTGGGTATTTTTATTTTATTTTATTTTTTTTGCAGTTATATCTGTGATGAATTTGTTACCAACGATACCTCTGAAAAGCACCTGGAACGTCTCCGTGCCACTCTTCAACCGCCCGAACCTCTTCCTCCACCGTCGTCTCCGCCGGCTCAAACAACGACGATAACAGCAACACCACCACCGCCCGAGATCAACGAGTATATTTCATCTTTGAAAAATTAGATCTCGCTTTTTTTTTTCCTTTATATGTATTGTACTAGATTTTAACTAATATTTTTTTTGGTTGAAAGGCTGGAGGCTTCGAAATCCGAATCGGTGACGAGGAAGAAACGGAGGCGGAGATCTCATTCCGGAGACAGCAGCAGCACAGAAAATTACCGCGTTCTGAGGAAGAGAAGGAAACCTGTAAATCACGTGAATTGTCTTTGGTTATGGTATTAAATTGAAGAACGACTGAAGCAATGTTTCATCTTTAAAAAAATTGAAACTGAGGAAATTTTTTTTTAATTAAAAGAATGCAGATTTTAATTAAGTCTGTTACATCAGGTACAAAAATCGTGTAAATGTTTTGCATTTACTAAGTCCAACTTAATAGTTAACTAGACTTAATTGCAATTTTCGAAATTGCGCATTTGCCATTTAAATTATTATTGTTATGGTTATCTGAAGAAAACGTCATTTTGAATTGACATAAATTGCATTTGTTTATTTAAATTTTGCAGATTGTAAAGCATTTTTTTTCCTCTTTCGCTATTACGTCAATTTTCTTAAGAAACAGTTGCTTTGGTTACCTCTTCAATATTGTTTACTCATATGAAACCATTTAAAATCTACGGAAAGAAATATTGATTTTGCTGATTAAATTACATAATAATATCTTTTGGTTTGTATCTCAGTTTTTTTAATTTCTGCGTTTTCTGCGATAAGGTTTTTAATCAACATTTCTTAATAATTACCGTAGACTTTAGATATTTTCATTAAAATTAATAATTAAATTAATTATTAATTTAATTATTAATTTTAACATCGCAGTTTAGTCTAATAATTATAATTTTTTTTTTAATTAGGAAACGAAAGCGAAAATCAAGAACAATTTACGCGTCGTTGGGTTAAGAAATTTAGGAAATACGTGTTTTATGAATGCGGTTTTACAATCGCTCAGGTAATTTTCAGTTGTAAATCTATCGGTTAATAATTATTATTATTACAGGATGATTAACAGCGTTTCGTGATTTTTATTTCGGTTTAGCAACATTCAGCAGTTTTGCAAATATTTTACTCAACTTCCAGCTTTAGACGCGAATATCAGTAAGAACGGGAAAAAGAACGGTGTGACGAAAAAAGTGCTGACTGGAGAAGATATGTAATAATATCCATTTAAAATGATTGTTTTAACACTTTTAAAAATATCACGTTTGTATTATAGTTTATTAGCGGAAGAGTTGAGGAAAACTTTGTTATCTCTGCATCAAGTGAGCAAAACGGCGATTTCCCCGGAGTCTTTATTTTCTGTTATCTGGAAAGTGGTTCCACGTTTTAGGTAACGCTCATTTCATTACCTACAGAAAAACTGATTCTGAACGGTTCCGAATTAAGTTTTCTTTAGAACATCTTAGTTACTCTCCTTCAAAAAAGAAACGAATTTTAAAATGAGTGGTGGCAACGTTTGTGTGTTCTTTGAACGACTCCAACCTAAGTTGAGGGAGCGATGTTTCCAGAGGAACTCGAATAAGAATTAGATTCTTCGATGCTCTTAAATGTTCCACGCTGACATTATTAAAATTCGTTTCTTGTGGGGTTGTTAGGGAAAATTGGAACTCCGTTCAGTTTAATCATTCCAAAGTCTTTTTAAAACGAAAGGTTTCAGAGTAGCGCAACAAATCTTATAATATCTTATTTTGTAATTTGTTTGTTTACAGAGGATACCAACAGCAAGATGCGCACGAGTTTTTACGTTATATGCTGGATCGACTGCATTCGGAGCTGTTAAATATATTACCGTATCCGAGTAGCAGTAGCAGTTTGTTTATAGGACCAAAAGGAAAATCGACGATCGTTACGAATATATTTGGCGGAGTTTTACAGAATGAAGTCAATTGTTTGGTTTGTAAAACAGAGTCGAAAAAACACGATCCATTCTTAGGTAAAATTTTTCGGCACAAATTTTATTTATTTCATCCGTTTAAAGATTTTTTTTTATTTTGTAGATTTATCTCTCGACATTCCACAACCACATATTAAACATATTAATGGAAATAAATCGAAAGAAAAGGAATCTCCGGGACCTTCTTGTCAACTTCAAGGTTAATAAATTAAGAGTAGTATTTTCATTTCTAATCTCAATTATTATAATAATAATAATGGCAATTTTAAAATTTTGCGGTAGATTGTTTAAATAGTTTTACCGAATTAGAAGAATTGGCCGAAACGGAATTATATTATTGTAGTTTTTGCAAGAAAAAACAACGGTCTACGAAAAGGTTTTGGATTCGACGACTTCCCAACGTAACATTTTCTCGTTTTTTTTTCATCCTAAAAAACTTTTCAACTCTTTTTTTTTTTCACTTTAAGGTTTTATGTCTACATATAAAACGGTTTAGGTGGACCAATTATTATCGAATGAAGATCGATAATTACGTCGAATTCCCTTTGAAAGGCTTAGATATGAGCAAATTTATTTTATCAAATATGGTGAGTCGAATTTTGTTTAAAAAGTTTTTAAGTGAACTCATGTTCGGGGTTTTTTTTATTTATTTTTTGAAAATTAGACTTTTGGAATTAATATTTTTTAATATTATGGTAAAAAACTTTTAATATTATGTGTGTTTTTACGGACAAAAAAAAAAAAAGTTTAATTCTAGAGAAGATGATCCGCGATTTGAACTTTTAAAATCGCTTCACCAAGATTTAATTAGAATAATTTTAAGCAAATTTTTTATGAGTTAATTACTAATTAAGATTTTTTAAAAAAAATGCTTTGGCCTTGTTTAGTTTTTATAAACAGTCTTGTCCATAAACATTTTTCTTATTAAATTTCCTCATATCACTTATATTTTTATTTCCAAATCTCTCTCTCGATACCAAAGTCCACTTTTTTTCTATCAAGATATGAAAGATAAATCTTTTAATCAATCCCCAAACTAAAACTTTTTCGTAAAACACATGTAAATATAAAAGTTTTATTTGGAAATAAATATTATGGGAATAATTCATCTTTCGTAATCGGGAGTTTTCTTAATAATGAAGGAGAAAATGATCATTTAAATTGTTGCAAAAATCTTTTTTCTATGAATAATAATTATTTCCAAATCTTAAAAATATCTTAAAATTTCCTCAAGATATTTTTTGTTTTTCTTTTGAAAATTATTATTATTGATTTAATTGTTCTTTTCTTGATAATTTTAATTTCAGCATGAGACTCGAGGCAACGGTTGTAAATGCACCTTGTACGACTTAGCCGCGGTCATAGTTCATCACGGTTCCGGGTAAGTTCCATTCAACAAAAGCCTCAAGTGTGTCTGGGCACACCCGCAAACACACACTCATTCTCAAAAAAATTTCCTTTTTAACATAATTATAAAATGGTTTGAAGTAGATTTGGAGTTGTAATGAATGAATTGACAAGAGTTCCATGTCATGTAAATTTTAGTAATTTAGAATCGATTGATTTTTCCTTATTCAAGTATCGGGGTATCGGAGATAATAATAATTTTGGTCACTTTCAATTTGTTTGTCGAGTGTAAAGATTTAGAATTTTGTACCATTAGTGATTTGTTTGGAGGGTGTTCCTTAAACACTTTATCGATAATAATAATGATGTGGGTGACGGATGAAGAACCACACTTGTTATTGAATAAATTGGTTCTGCTAATGTCGCATTATTCATTATTATGTGCGAAAATAAGCTGTGGAACTTGCACTTGTGCTGATGAAAATAGACCCACACTCTCATACACATTTTTAGAATAATCTCGGTATTATAATCATATTTTGTAAAATTGGAATCTTCAAATTTGTTCTATAACAAACTGAAATTAGAAAAAACATTAGCGGGTATATATTTTGTGTCGATCACCTTCCGTCGCTCTCTGTATTCCTGGTGATTCTTGAGAGAGTATTGGTATTTTATTTTATTTTTTAAATTTTATGTTTCAGCGCTGGTTCGGGCCACTACACGGCGTACGCCAGTCACGAGGGAAGTTGGTACCACTTCAACGACAGCACGGTGACGAAAACGGACGAGGAAACGGTGGCAAAGTCCAAAGCGTACATTTTCTTCTACATTCGTCGTGAATTCAAACTTCCTCCGGTCGTCACTTAACTTTTCCTCCACCTGGCTCACGAAAATCCTCACTTAAAAAAAATAGAAGAAAAAAAAACAAAAACTCAACACTTAGGCCGGCTTCCCACAGCTCGTGGTTTGACGAACTTCTACGAAACCCCATAAAGCTTTTTACTTATACGAATTATTT
>JAQGAZ010002376.1:0-18320 GCA_034692225.1 Polydesmus complanatus
CATGCATAGGCACTAGACCAGCAGAACGGATTCATTATCACAACCGCAAAATGGCATCCTTATCTTCGAATTGCTGCTTGGATCTCAAGCAAAGGACTGGCGAAGGCACGCATCCCAACTGATTGATCACAGAAAATAGTACACTGAAACGTGTTAATTTTAATTGAAATTAAGCTTTTATTGCCCAATTTTGCAAAAGAAATTGAA
Organism: Polydesmus complanatus; assembly: GCA_034692225.1. Taxonomy (NCBI): domain Eukaryota; kingdom Metazoa; phylum Arthropoda; class Diplopoda; order Polydesmida; family Polydesmidae; genus Polydesmus; species Polydesmus complanatus. The sequence goes on from JAQGAZ010002376.1 coordinate 208, forward strand.
GTTTTAGTTCTCTCTAAATTGCCCTGTTTTACCTCTAAATTGCAATAAACGGATTTCATCAGGCTGAACTCATGAAATTAAAATTCATCGATTTTTGGAAAATAACGCTAAGTAAATAACACCGCTTTTAAGGACATTTTGAAATGCCTTTCGCTATTTCTTTTTTGGAACTCTAACGAGGAGCAACCCGATAAATAACACAAAAAATTGTTTTTCAAAGAAAAAAAAAAAAAGATGCGCCATATAATATTCAGCTTCCATCATACAGCATGAATTTCAGAAAATGCATCACATTCAATCTACATCACATCAAACTCAAAGCGAAACCATCATTTTTAAGATGGCAAAAATTGCAGAGTGCAATCCAGTACATGTACTGTAGTTGCAAAACCATAACCACAATCTCACTCAATTTGTCACCTTTTTTACAATGCCCATACAAACAATTAAATACATTCCGTTCAAATAAAAGCCAGTCACTACAATACTCGTATAATTAATGTAATATATTCGCAAGCGCATTCTTAATTAGCACGATTTTTATTTATTTCGATTTGTTCTCATCAACAAATTAATGAAAGTTAGAAACGAGAACTCGGACAAATGTATTTCCTAAAGTTTACGAACAATAATGCCACTGTTGACGAAAGAGTAACGCAGTACAAATTAATGTAAGCAAATTATTCGATTATGTTCGATCTGTAGTTAAGAGATATTATAGCAATTTCATCGATGCTCAACTTAATAGCCTGGTTAAATTTCGCCGCTTTTATAAGAAGACGTAAATAACGTACATCACTTTTGCCCATTCGAAATCCTTGTAAGTCAATTTTAAAAAAATAAAAAACTCAAAACGCTTTTTTTAAATACCAGTAAAAATAAATAAATAAACAGGCGTGTAAAAGGGTTCAATTACTATTTTGAATTTGAAGTTATTGCAAACTACTGTACTTCGATTTGGTCGGGAAATAATAATGTTTCGATATTAAATTTTAATTACTGTACTCTCTTTAAGTCATATATTCGAAATCATCTTTTTTAATTAATGTTGCCAGATGGGAGAGAAATTGTCTTCTTCAAACACATATCAATAACTACTTGATGGGTAAATTCATCAAAAATTTACGCTATTTAAATTAAACCGACTGCTTGTAGTACCCATAAATAATAATAATAATTCTCAAAATTATAATTTTTTAACTTATTCAATAACGATGATCATAATTATTATAATAATAGTAAAAATGATAAATGTAGGGAAATGAGCTAGATGTTTTACACAGACCACCAACCTTGGTCTAAGTAGGTACTCGGGAAGTCGCGGCGTGCCGTTCGGTTAACACCGCAAGGTATCCCCGCACGGACGACTTTCATTTCCCTAAATAGACGTTGAAACCATAATCCTGGGCTGAACCTTCTCGGTCGTCCTCTCTCGGCCATCCCCCCAAAAAAAAAAAACAAGGTCCGAATCATCTAAATTAAAAAAAAAATACAAAACAGTTAGCAAAGAAATAATAGGTACATTACATTAAAAATAAAATACATGTACAGTAATGGCAAATAAATTAATTAATGAAAAACATTTTATTATTTTTCCTCATTTCTCTAATCCAACAAAACAATTTAATATAAATAAAAATATAACTCGATGGTAAAAATGTAATCGAATTCAACGCGGCCAGGTTAACGCGCATCAGAATAATTATTATTAATGTAAATAAGCGCCAAAATAAATGAATCGTTCGCCCAGCCATAATGTGTGTTTAAGCCGCAGAGCGTGCGTGCGAGGGAGAGCGCTATGTTGGCGCGAATGGCAATTTTACGCGAGGAAGGAGAAGGAGTGACATAACGCCGGAGTTTGCGCTTCAAACGCGGCATATCACTTCAAGCTTGACCCAATCCGTAAAATAGAAAAAAAATTCTCCCATGATTCCATGAAATATCCTTAAAAACATATCAATCTTTTTCGACGCTAATAAAAAACTTAGATTTGAATATTACTATTACCGGTATGTTTGATACGATGAATAAGCATGAGAGCGAATAAGAAATTGAATGTCCGTCATGGCCGCTCGACGCTACATGTCTTTCTCATTCACAACAACCACATAACATAATAATTATTTTGCTTAAAAGTATAAACCAAGCGAAATTTAGCCATCGACAAATTCAACTGCAAACTTTACCGCGGCGGTTCTAGTAAATAAAATTTCGTATAAATTATCTTTTATTTTGAAAAATTTTGGACAATTCAAATTGCGAGAAGTTGCGCGATGAAAAAGAAATTTGATGACGACGCGGTGGCATCCATCTTGACGATGCCACCCATCTTGACGCTCGTCGCGAAATCAGAAACGCATTAGAATTTCCCCCGCAAAATAAACAATATTGACGCGGGCCGAATACGCAACGAATAAATTACAAATACACATTAAATCAAAAAATATTCAAAAAAAAAAATAAATTCTATTTCATTTATAAAAAAAAAAAATTAAAAATTTATTTTTAAAAAAAATTACATTAATTTATTATAATCTTACCTTTATCTGTTGTGTTGGGTCGAGCAAACCCCGTCGAACTCCGCCGCACAATAAACAAAAATAGTTTGTTGTTTTTTTTTTTTCATTCCCCCGCAATCAATTTTGATGAGTATCTCAGACGCCGCCATCGAAGGCAGAGAATTCGTCGCTCTCGCAAGATGGCCGAAAAAAAAGCGTCTCCGCGCCCGGTGTTGTTGTCGTTGAGCGTCGGCGAAAAGACGCTACTGATTTCCTCGCGAAATATTCGTCGCCGCCAAAAAAACGTTCCACACAATTCATACCGCACTTATTGTTTTCATTCTGTCAAAATTATTGATCGTCTATTATTATCTTCCATTTTGGATAAAACTTTTTCTTCCTCTCGAATTAGAACTACGCGTAAACCTTGAACAACATCCCAGCCGCAAAATGGCTGTGGGCGCGTGTGCAGCCAATCACAGCGCTCGTGGCAATAAAGATTAAGCCGGAAGTGGAATGCGTGACGTAATAAAGCCGAACTTCGGCTGTTGCTAAGCGCAGCGGTAGCCAATCGCAGCGCTCGAGGCGCTGACGACGTAACGACTACGTGACGTAAATTGTTTTGGCTTTTGATAAGCAAGGCAATTGCCATAGGAAGGCAGTGCAGTTGTCTTTCGAGTTATCCAATTTCTTCGCCAAAATCCGTTATTAATTCCTAAACGCAACTACAGTAGGCCTATACCAAGCCTATACAGTACTGTATTCTGTGGACGGGTCGAGTAGGCTGCAATGTTTATGCTGTAGTCTACTGTAATCACCGGTGCCAACATTATTGTAATGTACACTCCTCAAGACTAAATTGTTATTTAAACATTAGCATCTTGTGTAACATTTTAATAATCCGCAATTAGATGAAAAAGGATACGCTGGAATAGTAATACAGGTCAAAAACGAGCGCAGTGTTAGGTCGATCGAGGGATAAAAAAAAAGATGTTGGTTCCCGTGTGCAGGGTGGTCAGCTGTTCGGAAAATCATTTAATAATCGTTGCTTGTTAAGAATCGAGAAACAGTGGGATTCGAAAATGGACAAGCCTACTCACTACGTTAAAAGTAAAATTTATTTTTATAGAAAACTTAAGTTTTCATGCATAAGTTTTGGCTACCACATTGAAATGGATCACGGATCATGACGACATTCCTGGACCTTCACAAATGTAATTTGTCAAACATAATCAATAAGTTACTTGCAGTAAGTTTATGTTATAGTAAGTTCGTCCTCAAATCTCTGATTTACTACGCTAATATCGTCCTTTATAATGTCATAAAATTGAGTAACGGGTCCCAATTTAATTAGCTTTTGATTTTTTTTTTTTCTGGCGGAGAATTATCATTGCTCTGATCGCTTTCTGGCTGAGGAATAAACTTGACGACCGCCTACACTATCAACAGGAGATTAGGAAATGTTAGGACTATCATCACGATGAAAATGATTCTGTTTTACCTATTACCAGAAACATTTATTTAGACCCCTCAAGGAACCTTAGACTACAAGAAAACGGCCGAGGTATTGGTAAAAAATGAAAAGCTGGGCGTAGAGAGGCCATTCAAATTAGCATGTATGAACTGCTTAGTAAAAGACATTCATTCTTTGCAGGAACGCATATACGATGGTCGTAAATTACAATTTAACGACGATATTGTAGCGGTGAATGAAGAACGAATCCGGGAATTTGAGGAAAATCACGTGATACCTGAAAGAAGCGAAATTTCGAACTTAATAGATTCTTGGACTTGTGTTTTGCGAGGTGAAAAAATTGTTTTTCAGAGCCTGAGAGCTTATTCTTTCAAATTATTTTTAAATTTCATAAATTTGTACAAAATACGGCGTCAAAATAAACCAAGAGCATCTCATTTAAACCTTATTTACAATAATTTTATCGGCATAAAAATTCCATATACTTATTCGACCGTCTTTAGCACCCGCAGCTAAAAGCACTTTATTCAAATGCCGAGAATACGCTAAGCAATTGATTTTGTCGAAATGAACGTCCAGTACCGCTAAAGCTTTCATGGATTTCCACGAAAAAATTCGTAAACGATTATCCAAACTTCCAACCGCCACGTACAACGCTTTCGGATGAATTCTGGCACAAACCGCACCCGCGTTGGACATTTTAACCGCTTTTTTGATCCGCAGCTGCCAAGACGAATCAATTTCCCAAACAACCAGTTGCTCATCAATCCCGCCCGCAATACCCCGCATGCTTTCGCCATCGACATCGAGGCACAAGACTGGATCTTTATAAATATTCAAAATGGAAACTGGTTGAAACCGTTCCCCGCGTATGCTCCATAGGATGATGGAACCAATTTCATACCCCACCAATACTAGCAAATGCTGGTCCAGCGTTTGCAGAAGCTTGCAACATATTAACGCTCCGACTTTCTCATCGACTAAATTAGCTTTGAGCTTAAACTTGACCTTTCTATCATCGAGGGCGACGATGTGAACGTCGGATTCATCCTGAGGAACTGCTAGAAAAAACGGAGCTTTACCAGTTACGTCGCAAGCGCAGTGACTGTAATTCGTACATATTAAAGAATCTGAAAAAAATTGAAATTAAAACCGAAACTTAAAACATGAATACTCGAGTTACGAGAATAATTAATGACCTATGTGTTTGGGAGTTTGCACCAAAGAAAATTCCCAAAATTTGACGATGCGATCTCTGCCTTGACTCAGAAGACAGTTGGATCCAGGAATCCACCCAACCCATAAAACCCGTTCATTTTCATGACCATTCCAACAAAACTTTGGCCGATACGTCTATATAAATAAAAAATATATTAAAAATGCTAATCGGGATACATGACATTTTGTAATGCAAAGACTAATACGCTACATTAAAATCCCATATTTGCAAATCTCCAGTATGATGGCCGGTCAACATAAACATTGAAGATTCCTCATTTACTTCTCCAAATTCTAACGCGGTAACTTCGCCTTTATCACTTTTAAAAACATAATCGGGTATTGGAGGCAAGCGACTCATAATAATAATACTTATTGAATTTGAAATACCGCGATAATTATACAAAAACTTTATCCAAAACCCAGATAACAGCTGATCAGTAGTGAGAATTCTTTAGCGTGAACCCTTTGACCGCACAGCTCAGTAACTCCATCTAGCGGGTTTTTCTTTTAACTACTGTGCTCGATGTTTATCCTGTAGTTTTCTCCACAACACCTTTTTGTATAATTTAATCAGTTTTATCTCGTTTTCGGGCTTGTAATTTTAGTTTAATTAAGAATTAGGTGATAATGAAGCCTACGCTACCCAGAGTAAAACGGCATAAGGTTCAAAATACAGATGTAAATGCGTACTGGACGTTATTGTAAGTGAGAATTTCGGCTGAAAATTTAACTTGTTGATACTTACTTTTTGAACTCTGCCTGCCAACGCTATCATGCATAGGGATATTCCCTTATACACGAAAGCATTGAGTCGCGATGTTCACAAAGTCAGTCAGTTCTTGACGAGTAAAATCCAGCGGGAGAATGAAAATTATCTCAAGTCTTTTATTTATTTATTATTTTCTTTTTATTTTTAGAGAAAAAGAAAAGCTCCTTCGAGCCATTAGACTGTACGGTTTTTCGAAAAGCGATGATTCTTTATCGAGAGTGAGCCAAGAAGTTGTGACGAAAGACACGCAGCAAGTGGCTCATTTTATGAATCGCCGTTTGGTTGAACGGAAGGATTTTAACCGAGAAGAACGCGGCGTAGCACCGATTGACATAATGCTGGAGAAAGCAAAACGCAGTTTGGCTCAACAGTTTGATTTTTCCAGTGCATTTGAAAAGGTAAATTCAAAAGAGTCCAGAGTCAAAAGAGTCATGAGTTTTTTTAATGAAGTATTTATCAAACAGGCTTTCGCAGCAGCGAGTGGATCCACCGAAGAGTTTCAAGAAATCTATAAATTTATGCATTTACTTATAATAAACGAATATCCATCCGATCTGAAACCTCAGTCTGCGGGTATTATGGTTAAACTTATGTCCGATTTAGCGGGTCTTATTCATCAGGTGGGAGCTGATGAAATTATAGAGGCCGTTGAGAAAGGTAAGATTATAAATTCATTGAAAACAATTTTAAGCTTTAATTATAATTTCTTGGCTAGATTTCAGAAGAACAGTAGTACCTAATGAAAGTGTGGAAAATGCGGAATCTTTAAATGTTGAAGAAAGTGCTTCAAACGTTGACAAGCTTTACACCGAAGGGTTTGTTGGAGACAAGAGTGATTGCGCCACGTTGAATCCTTTAAATATTTCCCCGAAGCTTCTCACTGATATTTACCAACGCGTTAAATCAACCTACGAAATTAACTTTTAGGTAATGTCAATTATTATTTAATACATTTTTTTTTAGCATTATAGTAGATTATTTTAATTGCTCTTTAATTTTATTTATAGCTACTCACGCTTGCTTTAAAGTTTGACTGAAGAAGGAATGAAAAAAACTATGTCCACGCGTACCGTATAATAAATCAACGCGGTTAATGGACTACAGATCGCGTCAGTAGCCAATGAAGATGTTGATGAAATAATTATTGTAAATTGATGATGATAATAATAGGTAATATAAATGTAAATTTTTTGTAAATTACATTTTTATCCGTAATTTTTTTTTTATTTCTGGCTTATAAGTTTGAATCTTATTCGATTTATCAGTTAAAACAAAAAGTACCGGTAAGAAGTTTTGAACAAAATTTTTAACCTAAAACTTGAATACAAAACATTTGCAAAAACAAATAAATGTTCAGGTCATTTGTTTGTCAACAAAACCTTGTGCGCTTCACAAGTGATACAAGCTCAGGACAAATGAACTTCTGTATTCAAATTTTTAATTGGGCATGTAAGGAACGTCAAATAATAGTCAAAAAATCAATACGGTACTAGCAAAAAAAAAAAAATAGAAATTACCGTGCAAAATTTGCTTAAATTAATTTTCAACATACCGGTACCTTAAAAATTAATAATTACTCGGAGTATAAAATTAGATTAGACAAATTTTAAATGTTCACAAAGATCTTTTATCATTTTTTAAAAATGAAAATACGATTGTTACTTTAAACATCTTCGAATGGTCTTTTGAATGTTCTTTTATGCGTAGATGACAATCTAAAAATACAAACAATTTTTAAAATTTACTATTAAATTAATTTATGGTAAAACAAATTTACTTTGAGACAAATTTTAAAGTATTTGAAGAATCGCTCAAGTGCTCTTCTTCGGATAAGACGGTCGCGTAAACCAACGTTTTGCTCGGTTTTTCATAATTTCTTTTAATAAATCTCATCAATTCATTATATAGATTAATTGGTTGAAATTTCTGCAACAAAAACATTGTATTTCTCATCGTTGAAAAATGCAGTTTTATATAAAAAATGAAGTTACTTGCGTGGCAAGTTGCACTATAAAGCTTTCCCAATCTGGTACTTGTCTGCTATAGCCAGATTCATTATCAGCCAATTGCACGATGAATACAGAGCCTGCAATACAGTAGTTTACATTTTAAAATGCTTTTGTAATTACTCTGCACATACCGATTCACATAATTTCAATAACCTTGTTTTTCCTCTTTTGTCACCGTATTATATCCTTGAACGTGAAATTGAAAGAGAGAACACATTCGCAAGTCCTGGTTCTTTTTGGCCTTAAATCTCCCTCGGTTCTCTTCTGCTAAATTAAGTATTTTCTCAATCTGAAAAATTTAGCCAACTTTATATTAATAATTACAGATATTTTAAAGAAAATATATTAACCTACTTCATAGTCTGCCCATATTTCTACTTGAGTCAAGTTGGATATGTGATATCCTTTGCCATCGAGATCTTGAATGACTGCATGGGGCATCTGGTCCTCGCCATCGGTCAATAAATCAATGATATCATTATTGTATATATCCCAATTGCTGGCTTTTACGCTATACTGTAAGCAACACAAGAGAATTAAAACAACCAAACGTGTTTTTTTTCTTTCTTCTGAATGAAAAACGTTACCATCCAATTGTCCGCTGACGGAGTTTCAACAACCGTGTTAAATATACGCTCTGCCGTTAAATAAATAAATCCACTACCATTACGTATTAAATAGTTTTTTATATTTTCGGGAGCACCGTAAAAAAACACAAACACGTTGAATCCATCCAAGCAACTCTATTTTATAGAAACAACATTAACTGTGTAGTAGTAATTAATTAATATTGTAAACCAACATGAATAAGTTGCGATGCCGATTCGAAAATCCTGCTTATGGGCATGGACATGATGGCAAATCCGTCAAACACTCTTTCAAAATAAAATTGAGTGCTTGCAAAAGTCTGTTATATATATAAAAAAAACACAACATACATTTAAATATTATTAAAAGGATTTAAATTATATAAGCTACCTTATTAGCAGCTGGAGGGTTGAGTATCACCAATTGATCATTGTCCTCTGGACAAATTATCACCCTTTCAGAGCCTTCCGGGCATGGATGGACGACGCAAAACACGAGAATTTCAACCTACAATAAAAGTTTTTTTTAAACGTAATAATTTATAAGGCAATTTAATTATTATTTAATTAAAACTTGCCGGTGGTATTTTAGTTTGTTTCTCTAATTTCGAAATTTTTTCGGTATTTTCGCTGTCAAAAAATTTTATTCGCTATTTTTTTTTTTATATAAAATAATTGATCATTAAAATATAAATTTACATACTTAATTTGACTTTCTAAAACTTCAATAGCTTCTCTTAACCGCGACATTTCCAATTTAACGAAACTTTTGAGTTGATAAACTGGCGGTTTTTATGTTTAGAAACTTGACAACTGACTCAACAAATTGCCCCTTTACTTACCAAATTACTTCAAGTTAATCTAATAATTATTATTAAAAAATGTCATTTTTATCAAATCATTTGTGCAGTTTGGACCTTAATAATTGACCATTAAAAAAACATAATTCGCCATTATAATTACTGTATTAAAATTAACTTTGACCTTCATAATTGGCTGTATAATTCTGCATAATCAATATTTTAAATTTATTTACAACCGAAGCAATAATATTAATTAAAAGGTAGAAACAAACTTGGAAAAGTAAGCAGAAAATTACAATTATTTAATTAATATTAACGCCTCTATTTAATTATTTTTACTCGTAGAAATAATTGAGTGCCCGATTTGGAAATTTAGAATAATTAATATAAAAGTTTCATTTAATGATCAACTTCAGTAAACATTTTACTTGACTTCTTTACTTTTGTACATAGTTGACAACCTATAGAAATAATATAAATTTGTAAATTTTAATATGTGCATTATTAATTTTTACCTCGACACAAATTTTAAGGTGTTTAATGACTCCCTCAAATGCTCTTCTTCCGGAGAGATGGTCGCGTATACCAATGTCTTGTTAGGCTTTTTGTAATTTTGTTCAATAAAACTAATCAAATTGGCATAAAAATTTGAAGATCTAATACTCTGAATTAAGAATTTCTCCTCATTATCGTGATACAGGTTTAATATTTACCAAAAAAGTGCGATTGTACCTGGGAAGAAAGTTGCACCATATAATCTTCCCAATCAGTTGCATGTTGGTAATGAACAAGGTCATTTGCAGCCAACTCTACGACGAAAACGGACCCTGCCAAAATAATTATTGAATTTTATTAATTCATACTCTGCAAAAGTATTTTGATAGTTTTATTCACCTCGTTTCTCATCTTTTGTGGCTGTATTAAATCCTTGAATATGAAATTGGAAGAGGGAAGACATGCGATGGTCATCCCCGCATTGGGCGAGAAATTCCCCGCGCTTATTTCCGGCTAATTTTAAAATTTTTGATATCTGAAAATAATATTAACGAACTTAATAATATTTGTCAGCGTTCGAAAATCAATTGTCTTATACTTCGTGGGCTCCGCTCATTTCCACTAGAGTCAAATTGGATACGTGAACTCCGTTACCATCGAGATCTGGAACGACTGTATGTGGCTTCCGGTCTTGGCCCGCGGTCAGTACGTCAACGATATCTTGGTTGTACATGTCCCAATTGCTCACTTTTACGCTATGCTGAGAACGACGGAAAATTAAGACCCAAAAATATTTGTTTTTATTTTTGAGTGAAAAAAGTAATTACCTTCCAATTGCTACTGGATGGAGTATAAATAATCGTATTAAATATACGTTGCGCTGCTAAGTAAATAAATCCATTATCATCGCGGATTAAATGGCTTTTTCCACTTCCGGAAGAACCGTAAAAAAAGACAAAAACGTTGAATTCATCCAAACAACTCTGTATAACAATTATAATATTATTGGCTATAATGGAATAAATATTATGCGAGGGCAGATACAGTAATAAGATGAACGAACGTTAATAATCTCTGATGCCGATTCGAATACGTTGTTGATTTTGGAAACTGTGTCAAAAACTCTCTCAAAATAAAATCGAGAAGTTTTAAACATCTATTGGAAGAAAATAAATTTTTCATTTTCATAAATAATTTAATGTTCACAAATTATACCCTATTTGTTGATGGAGGATCGAATATAACTAACTGGTTGTTGTCATCTGGACATGATATCGCCGGCTTTTTATGTTTTTCACATGGACGAACGACGCAAAACACATGAATTTCAACCTCAAACATTGATTTTTTTTTATTAGTACAATACAAGATACAATCTAACGAGATTACTCTTATAACTTACCTGCATTTTTTTTTCATCTTTAAGCTTTTCTAATTCGCGAATCTTTTCTGCATTTTCTCTGTCAATTAAAAATAAATTATTTATTTTTTATCATAAAGAAAATGTAATGCAAACTTTATAGTTACTTTAATTGATTTTGCAAAATCTTGACTTTCTCTCTTAATTTTGACATTTCAAAACGACGTTATAATAACTATCATCTCTTGATAACCTCAAATTAAACACAGTGTGCAGTTTGGACCCTAATTACCTTGGTTTGGACCGCATTCATTTAACTTTGAACGTTAAAAGAAGTACATGCACTCGATTAATTAGTTTTAAAAATGCAAATAAAGTATAATTTTAAGTATTAAAAAATGAAACGAAAAATTTGAATCAAGAAATCACAGCCAATGTATTAGTTAAAAACAATTTCATATTTAATAAAAACATAATACAGTACAAGTAATCGGTAATTAGCTTATGTTAACATTAGCTTTTGACCTTCATCTAGACTACAGATTATAATTTTGTGGTAACCTTTATATTAATTGCCTTTAGCCAAATAGAGAGCCATACCGCTTTACAGAGACACTGAGCTGCTCTAAATTATTTAAAATAAATATTGCTTTTACTTTAAATTTTTTTTAAAAATTTAAATTAAAATTTTATTATACAAACGCAATTATTTTTTGGAATTATAATACACTATATAATAAGGTGACCAAACGTCCTCCTTTGGGGAGGACAGTCCTACTTTTTAAGGGTCTGTCCTCCTAAATGTCCTCCTTTTTGATATTTTGTCCTCCTTGTCCTCCCTTTTCGATATTTTAAAATTAAACCGCACTTTCAAATAAAAGAGTGGCCAAAAATGAGGCGAAATTAGGTTGTTTTATCAAAAAAATTTCGCGCCTCGCAAGCTCGGCGCTCGTTTATAACATTTCTTACTATTTTTGCCCAGAGGCGGGGCCAAAAAAATTCAAAGTTTTGACTTTGCCCCCCACCAAGGGGCATTTTGGTTGCTCAAATGGGAAATGGGGCAGACAGGTTGTTAAAAATCATACCGTATTATTTTTTTTTTAGGCCCAAATGGGCTAAATTTGTCCTTTTTTATCAAAAAAAATTTCGCGCCTCGCAAGCTCGGCGCATATTTATCATATGGTTTCCTTATTTTAAGGAGGGAAGGGGCATCAAAATTTTAGAAGGCTCAGGGTGGGGCATGGTACCAAAAAGATCGAGAAACATATTTTAAGGTATGGAAAAATCAATACTTTTGTCTTAAACTTTTTTGTCCTCCTTTTCATTAAAAAAAAAATGGTCACCTTATATATAACAAAAAAATCATTATTCTTTGAGAGCTTCGATCAAGAGCAGAGTGGCGCAGCGGAAGCGTGCTGGGCCCATAACCCAGAGGTCCGTGGATCGAAACCACGCTCTGCTAACTCTTTTATTTTTTATTGTAATAATAATAATTATTCTACTCGTACTTGCTCTCAATATTCAAAATTAAATTATCCATACCAGTAGTAGCCTACATGTAATTTTATTTTTCAAGTTTATAAAATTGTTAAGTTCTTCCATTGCCAATACAGTGTCCAGAATTAAAGAAAACTAGAAAATAATAAATTCAAATTAGGAAAATAATGATCCTATTATGTTTTGTAGGCTTAAAGAGGAGGATAAAGATGAGAGGCACTGGAAATGCGCCCCTTATAAATTCAGAATTTAACTGATGAAAAATTTAAGTAGTCCAAATAATCACTCAAGCGTGATCTTTCTTTGAATGTATGAGCGTTTTAAAGTTAAGGTCTACCAGCTGTAAGCGTAGCCGTGGTCGTATAGTGGTTAGTACTTTGCGTTGTGGCCGCAACAACCCAGGTTCGAATCCTGGTCACGGCACTTTTTTAAATTATGCTCAAAATCAATTACTATCCCCGATGCCCAGTGATTTATTCTATTTCTAAATTTAATGTTATTCATGGTTTTTGTGCTGATAAAACAATTCCTATTAAACCATAATTAATGTTTTAACTAATTTTTACTTTTGCAGTTAAAATTTATACCGTAGACTATTTAATTTTGCTTACGAGTCATTCTACACTTTGGGTATTTCCACAAGCAGTGAGCCATAAAATTGTCTGACAGGTGTCAACTGCTTGTGACACAAAAATAATAATGGAAGAGTTATCGTAAAAGCCCAATACAGTGAAACCCGAATATAGTGCTCCCGGTTTTAGTGCGATCCCGCTTTTAGCGCGAATTTTCTCCGGTCCCTTCAACTGCCCCATTTTAACTAATGTTAAATAAAACCCCCGCATTTAGTGCGTTTGCTTATAGCGCGATCTAGCATGTAGTGCGACACTTTTGTGGGTCTCTTGAGCATAAAAACTTGTATAATAAGTGTGTATATAGTGCGCTGGCGTGGGGAAAGGAAGAAATATGTATTTCTGAAAATATTTTAGACAATTTCCACTTTGAAAGAGGAGTTTTCTCACTCTACTTCATGTGCACTACACATACAAATCAATAATAACTTGTGCAGCGCTTTATTTGTCAATACAAAAATGTAGTGTGATGATGCGATCCCGCTTTTAGTGCGAATTTTTTTTTTTTTTTGATTACTTGCATCGCACTAAATGTGCACTTCACGACCCGCAAACCCGGTGCGAACCCGCTTATTGTGCGAAATTTTTTTCGATTCCTTGGAATCGCACTATAACCGGGTTCCACTGTATTGTCATTCCGTCTAGACTAATGCATAATATTTGAAATAAAAAAAATGAAAAAAATAAAAAAACAATTGGCAAAAAAAAGTGTCTGCATTTTGTGATATATAAGGATCTACAAAATTAATACTGTAACGTACAAAATTCATAACATTCTAATCAACTATAACACTCAAGGTAAGGATTGGTAGTCTATCAGCACAAAACTGTAGGCTTAAGTATAACTATGGTATTAGTATATGCTTTAATAATTAAATTTTAATCTTAATACGTGCCTTTGCCATTTAGATATAGTATAAACTTTGTTCTAAAGTATCTGTTAATAGAGAGATTGCGGTTTAGCTTTTTACCTCGTTCTTATGCTTAACTCTGATGCTTATGGCGTTGGAGTGTGAACTTTCGAACTTTTTTCTTCATTGACATCTGTGCTAAAAAAATTCCAAAGTCTACACCCCAACGCCATAAGCATTAGAGTTAAGCATAAGAACGAGGTAAAAAGCCAAACCGCAATCTCTCTCTTAATTAACACCTTAATTAAAATTGTAATTTTTTTAAAAAAAAAAGCAACAAATAAGTTTAAAAATTTTAAATATTAAAAAAGAGACCTATGAAGTGTTTTTATATGCCAAAATGTCTTAAAAAAATAATGGTGTGAATAATTTTTTTTTTTTTTTAAAGTAAAACAGAAAAAAAAAAACAGTTAGAAAAGATGAGTCCATTAGTTTACTTCCTGCTTCTAGTTCTTCTCCTCGTCATCACTATGAACGGGATATATGCTATGGTCAAGTGTGTGCCTGAATGTACCGATGGCAAAGAATGTAAATATTATTCTATCTTACAAAAGTCTGTTTGTACGCCGCCACGTGTAAGCTAATGGGATAGCTTAATTTTGTTTCTCAGGAAAAGCAATAATTTCAATGCAAAATTATTTACTAAATAAACATAAGCTATCGAAATTGAATGATATTGTTTTTGTCTCTTCATTCATCATTTTTTTTTTTACAATTTTTAAATTACATAGAAATTAGCGTTCCAAACATTTTAAAACTTTGACATGTCGTCAATTGTTTACAACAATAATTATTAACAATTTGTCCTGTAATGACCTCAACTTGGCAACTCCGATTGAGTTAAGCGTAAATAAATTGCACCGCATAGCAGGAAGACATTGCGGTACAGCTTGTTATTTCTTGATCTCCTAGCGTTATTCAGGGGCAGCATTTTGTTTCTGATTGAAAGTTGTTTATTTTTTCCTCCTTTACCTATCCCTTCAGTTTGAGCATGACCTTTGGAAACACCCTGTATACGGTTTTTACGGTACCGGTATCCGGTATTTAACCAACTTCTAAAAAAATAAAAAAAAAAATTATTAAAAATTATTTGGTGTTTACACCAAATTTATGCTATTTAATGTTTTCTTATTACAATATCTATATATATAAAAAAAGAGCCGTTCTCCGTTGTGATTGCAAAACTCGAGAACTACTCAGTCGATTGACTTCAAATTTTGCCACAAACTTCCATTACACTATGAGAATGTTTACCAAAAAAAAAATCAAATAAAAGTCCATTAAATTCCATAAAAATCCATGAAAACCATAAACATTTCGCGCAATTTCTTTTTTTGCATGCTTTTTTTTTTCGCGCAATTTAATATTTCGCGCAACTAATTATTTCACATGACTTATTATTTAGTGCTGTTTATTATTTCGCGCCATTTATTATTACTAACGATCACCAAAAAAAAAAAAACAGCAAAAAAAAAAATTCGAAAAAATTTTGAAAAAGTTCCATGATATTCCAAAAAAAAAGCAAAAGTCTTTTGCGCCATTTTATGAGGTTTCTTTCCCGCGCGGGTCAGTCATTTCGCCCAATTAGCCTATATGTGATTTTGCGCGCATGTCAGAACATTATTTCGCGCATTTTTATGAGTTAATTCGCGCCTTAATTCCAGCCTGTATTTTGATAACCTAGCAGTATTGAGGGGTACTACGGAGCAGCGGGTTAAATGTGGAAGCGGGGGGGAGGGGGGGAGATGTGGTAGGGGGGGGGGCAACATAGCCGAAATGGTTGATCTCTAGGAGAAGGTTTTAAAAATCAAATCTGAAATATTTCAAACACATTGTAGGCTACTATAATTCCAAACATAGACTGAGCCACAGCAACGCGGGGCCGGGTACAGCTAGTATGTGATAAAAATTAATACTAAATAAATAATAAAGTTACAACATGTTTAATAAAATAAAACATTTTAAAATTATATACCGTAACTGTATTCCAAAATGAAGTAAAGAAATATTTAAATAGCATCAATCCACTCAAATCAAAACATTTGTTAGCATTAATAATACGCACAACATAACAATTTTGATAAAAGAAAATGAAGAAAAGCTTAAGGTGAACGATCTCATAGTTTTATTGCTATAATACAGTAGTTTATTTTTTCTTTTCTTTAATCTTTTAATGATTTGTGCAGATTAAAATTTATTGTAAAAGACAATACACACCTAAAAGGTTTGTGGGCGTGTTCTACAATAGCGGTTCTCGGAATGTTGGACAATGAAATCCGGGATGTGTAAAAATTTAAACAACAAAATCTACCCACTGTATTTTGAAATTTCAAATGAAACCGGGTATTTCTTTTTCTTTTTAAATTTGTGTTATTTTATTTTGAAAACAAATGACGTAGCTCTGACGTAAGTTTCTTAAGTGGGTATAAATAGATGCGAGAAATGTTATTTTTCTTTATCTTCAAATTAGATTTTTTTTTTTTATTTTTTTAAAAGAATGAAACCGTGTGTAATTGCGATTTTCTTCGCTTTCTTGGCGTTTGGGTAAGTGAAATAATATGCATTTTTTAATTCATTTTTTAACCGGATTTTACTTAATAATTATGTAGCCATGCTTTGAAGTGCGTGCCGTGCAATAATAAAGCTGCAGGTAGGTGCACGGCAATCGATGCGTCCAAGTGTAAATATGGAATAACCACGGACATTTGCGATTGCTGCGACGTCTGCGCTAAGGTAATTTCTCAATAATTTTTGCAAAATCACCCAAACAATATTTTGACCAAATTTTAAAGGGTCCCGGAGAAAGTTGTGGAGGGCTTTGGGACATGGGTGGAAAATGTGGGAAGGGCATATTCTGCCACCCAAATAGAAGGGACCCACAAAGACCCGGAAAATGTTCTCGTAGAAGACTGTAATAGCCAAGTCATCGTTATAATTATAATAATTTTGTTTAGAATAAAATATGTTTAACTTTATTTTATTGCTTTTTTGAATAATTTATTGTTCTCGATCGTAAAACACGACCAAAATATTTTTGACTAGGTATAAATAAAGAGGGAAAAAAATACTAGTAAAATATAAGATTAAAATACCTTGATAAAAAAAATCCTTGAAAGCGTTTCGAATGAAGTACTGGAACTGACGGCTTGCACTCAGTTGTAAAACGAGGAATAAAAATAAACACATGCAGATGCAGCGACTTTTGAACCGAACGTTGCTCTAATTAAAAGTTTTCATATTCAATTTTGAAAATTGCTAAATAATAATTTCGTACTGGGCACCAGAGATAATAATAATTTTTGAGCGGTTTTTTAAAAAATGTGCCGTGACCAGGATTCGAACCTGGGTTGTTGCGGCCACAACGCAAAGTACTAACCACTATACGACCACGGCTATGCTTACAGCTGATAGATCACAGTTTTAAAATGCTCACACACTGAAAGAAAGATCACGCATGAATGATCATTCGCAACACTTTAATTTTTTTTTTTTTTCAGTTAAATTCTCAATTTATTAGAACGTTGCTGATGTTTTATAAAAAAGAACTAGCACATTCAATTTATTTTTGCTAAAAAATAATTAATGGTATTAGTTAATTGGTGAATCGCATTTAAGATTTAATGGAGATGGTGGGAGGGCAACTCCTGTGCCTCTCATCTTTATCCCTCTCTTCTCCCTCAATCTCATCTTCAGGTGCTATCTCCTCGTTTTCACTCGTTTTTACATGATTTTATTTCGAATATTGGGAACAAGTGCAATATTATTATTATTACAATTAAAAATAAAAAATTTAGCAGAGCGTGGTTTCGATCCACGGACCTCTGGGTTATGGGCCCAGCACGCTTCCGCTGCGCCACTCT
>JAQGAZ010002377.1:0-18319 GCA_034692225.1 Polydesmus complanatus
TATGTCGAAACTTGATCGAATATTCTGTAAATAATTGCTTTAAAGCTTCGAACAATACCCAACCAAAACGTACTGTTGATACAGTTCTATAGAAATGAAATTGTTTATATTTCATGGTACACATTTAATGATGGGATACGTAATTAATATAATAATAGCAGCTGGTGGCAGAGGCAGTGGGTAGACCCATCCCGCGCCCACACCGCCATCGCACAACATGGAGCCGAAATTGTCATTGGTTTTTTTTTTTTATCGTAGTAAGATAAAAATTATTGTAACATTCTTCAAAACGTAATTTTGTATTTCTGGTGCTTTTCAGTGTTTAAGAAAAACGATAATATGTATTTTAGCCCAAAATTCAAAGTTTGTATCTGCAGGTAGCCTACGTGGGCTCCGTTTTTAATGATGCATTTAAACAAGTAAATTGAATACCGGTCGTAATCATAATGCAAAACTGAATAATTACAGTATGCCGTTGTCAATTAGTCGCTCGCATTTTTAAATAGGCTACCGTATTAGTCGAACGTGGGGAAAATAATTTTTTTTTTTTTTAAAGAAAGTTTAAAGCCAGGTCAATACAGTATACTGTAAATGGGAGAAAGCAATCTAACATTTAGATATTATATTGGTCTATCTAGTAAGTTATGGTTTTCGTTATTAGGCTATACCTGAAAGAACGTTTTGAGTAATCTACTGCATTAAAACTTCTATAAATTTCTAAAACATTTTGAATAAGGCTCTTTTGAATGTGCCTTTCGAAAAGCTCTTTCATGATGCAAGAGTTTTCAGGAACGCTGCGTGTAACAACCGTTTACGAATTCTCTTGCTCCTACCGGTAGCTGCACTACTCCTACTTTCTGGATAAATAATAATTATTATAAAATACAGTAATATTTGCACTTTTTTTTTTATAATATTATAATAACGGATAATTATAATTAAAAAAATCAAATAGCAGACATAATTTAATAGGAAATATTTAATGTAATGTTACAATTCAGAAAATAATGGTGGTAGTTTATTGAAAAATTTATCTTATGACTTGAAGCACTCATTTACGAAAGATAATTATTATAATTTATAATCAGTGATGTAAAAATAAAGGAATGATGGTTAAAAATGTCTCGATAATTCAAATTTCGAGCAAAGATTTTTCGATTTGTGTTTTTTGCATTAACGAGGTTAAAGATCATAAAATTAAGTTTTATGATGTTTTGGAAATAATAATAATAATGATTAAAAAATTCAATACAGGTATTTTAGTTAAATTTTTATTTTTTGAATAAATTTGCTTGGTTGGGTCTGGTTAAAACAAAAGAAATGATGCAATGTTTCTCTCCGATTTATTGAGATTCAGAATTCGAATTAGCGAGAATTTTGTTTTTGAATTACAGTACATGTATAGGGTTTTTGAATTTATCGAGGGTCCCCTGCATTATTTTTATTCGATAATTTTTTATTCAAGAAGTTGTCGGGCATCAACAGCTAGGAGCGAACTTTTTTTTTTTTTTGGCCGGCTAATTGGTTTAGCCGATTGCATTTACCGAGGTTTATGAGAACTCCATTATTATTATTTTAACGCTTAATCCAAAAAATTCAACTTTTTTAAAATTCTTTTTACCGATGCGGCTGCACTTTCCTTAAAACGCTTTGTGAACAATACAATCTGAAAAAAATATGTGGAGGCAAAATCAAAATTTTATTACCGTAGTTAAATTGCTTCTTTTTATTTATTTATTTTATTTTTTTTTTTAAATAATTTTTTTTTTTTTGGTGAAGTTGTCTTTGAATGGGTTTTGTTATACAGTAATATGGCATTGCATTAGAAATGAGAATGTGCGCTGCCTCGCGCTTGAGAAATACAAGGACGACAGCATTTTCTGTTTAATTTTCAACACAATATTTTTTTTTTATATTTTTTTTGACGCTTACCGAGTTGGAGCGCTAAAAGACGGATGTCCCCGTAGTGGAGTTGGGAGCCCCACCATGATATAAAAAAA
Organism: Polydesmus complanatus; assembly: GCA_034692225.1. Taxonomy (NCBI): domain Eukaryota; kingdom Metazoa; phylum Arthropoda; class Diplopoda; order Polydesmida; family Polydesmidae; genus Polydesmus; species Polydesmus complanatus. The sequence goes on from JAQGAZ010002377.1 coordinate 2,001, forward strand.
AAAAGTCGTTCGCGAAATAATATTTATCTTGTTTTCTCCGCAACTATTGTATTTGTATTTCTTGGGATTTGATGTTTACACGTTTTTCGTCCTGATGGAAGATTTTCTATGCCTTTGATTCGCTCTTCAGGAAAAGGAAAGATATAGGCTAAAAAAAAAAAAAAAAAAAAAACTTACCAATTTAATTTCAAATTTTATTTACTATGTCAGGCTTACTGTTTATAATTTCCTGCTTCAATCCTTGTGAGAATACTCGCTTTCCATATTCACTTTTTTTTTTTTTTTTTGCTTTGCTTTACGGTAAAGAATTTTTATTTTATCCGGAATCCGGAACGCAAGAAGAATAATTATTGTCCGTTTTATTTGACTATTACGTCACTACATGTACTGTATTTGAATTGAAAAATCGCTCATTTATTGCGCTATTATTAGAATACTTTCACTTAATTATTTATGTGACATATATATTTTTTTTTTTTTGGTTTTTATAACCTGCTTTCTTCTTCGATTAATAATTATTTCAACCTGGGAAGCATAACAATTTATTGTTTACATACAGACGCTTCAAAAGAATTTTTTTTTTTTTATTTTTATTTGATTGTATCTATTATTTACTTGGTTATTTTATTTTTTTGTACTTTCAAGAATGCCATTAGAAACCGAAATTTTTTTTTTTTTTATTTGTTTTAGAAAACCTATAGAATGAATTAACGCATATTCCTCGTAAATTAAAAAAAAAAACTAACCCCGAACAAGTACTTTAATAAGAGAAATATGTTATTGAGACAAACTATTTTAACCCAAACTATTTTTTACGGGTAGCAGTTGTGCATGTAATCGATTCAGCGATAGTGAATGACGAGCAGTGCATCTTCTTGCGTGCGTTGAGATCGAAGGAGATGACATTTGGACAACACATTAGATCAATTAAAATTATGATAAATTCATAATCGGTAAATTGAAATTTTTTTTTTTATGATTTTCGTTTAATGTGCGCAGTTTTATTATACCTAAGTAATGAAATAGGGTAGGCCTAGTAGTGGATCCGAAGAAAAATTTAAATACAGTAGATGTTGTTCAGGCGTATTAAAAAAAATAAATTTGTATACATCAAAATGATAAACATTTTGCTTCACGTTGAGTTAGTTCGATATTATGCTCGAAACGAATACTGTTGGTGAGGGAAATGTATAGAAAACAGAAGAGTTTTATCGAATTTTTTTTCTTTCGTCGTCATCGATTTCCAAACAAAACTTGTGTGTGTCGTTTTCACATACGATCTATTATTTTCTAAATTGACGAGTTTTATAGCCCGCGGATCGCTTTTTAATATTGCTATCATTGTTCTAAAAGGAGTTAATGCATTTCTATTCAATAATAGTAATACCAGGTAGTATACAGACTATATACGGTAGGTAAGTGATTTTTTTTTTAAAAAGGCGATAAATGCATTTTTGGAGCTTTTTTTTTAAAGAAAAATATGTGGAGGCGGATGTTGCGAGGAAACGCACAATATGATATTTGAGAGCTATAATTTTATTTCTTTGCAAGTTGATCAATGGTTTATATTAAATTCATCGAATTTCATTTTTATTAGTAGAGAAAGAAAATCAACTATTAAACTAAGCAATTAACCTACTTTATGGCTACGTCTTCGTTGGAAGTAATAATAATTGCTAGTTACATCGAAAGAAATAATTTTATTTTAAGCTCTTTTGGAGCTGCTTCGGTTTGTGCGATTAAATTTCAACGAGTTAAAAAAAAAAAAATAGGCATGCGCGTAAATTTTGATTATCGTTCATCTTAAAATTTTCGGGGGAAGTTTAAACGTTCGTTAAAGACACGTAGTGGCAATGTAATTTTTTGAAAGAAAAGAAAGATTACGTGCGTGGAAATGTTAACTTTAGTTAATTGCATAATACGCGCAATTTATTCACATGCAAATCTTTTTTTTTTTTTTTTTTGAAGTTGTTAATTAATTTAACAAAGTGTGTATGCGTTAAGATTTAAAAAAGCGCGTGATATTTTTGCGATTGAAGGTTGTAGCCGCGCTAGATACGTTTCGTGTTGAAAACGTGTTGTTTAAACGTGGAAAAGGATTTTCGCGCCGACACGCACTTTGCGCGTTGTAAATTAATTGAATTCCGTCGTTAATGAATTAATTATTCCGTCCGAGCGTCATGCTGTCCACTCGATAACAGGTTTAAAACGTTTGGCGTTAATGAAAATCAGATATAAGTTTTGGCTCAGTCGTCGCCTCAAAAATGGACAGTATTACGTGTACCGGTACTCGTGGATTATTACATTTTATTAATCACATTGTTATAAAAATGACTAGTACAGTATTAAATGTAATAGTAATAATAACTATTGACTCTTACTGCACAACAATCGGCCGCCGATCTGTTTTTTTTTTTTTAAATCAACTTCTTCAGTTTTTTTGCTTCAATTTTTTCATCAATTTTTCTATCAACTCTTTTTTTTTTTTTTTAATTAATTTTTTTAATTGGTTTTTTCCAAGTTTTTTCAGCAATTTCTTTTAAATTTATTTGTTTAGATTTTTTTCATTTTTTTTTTCAATTTATTTATTTAAATTGGAAAAAAAAAATGATCGGCGGCAGATTGTTATGTTTTTGCAAAATTGGATAATTTTGAATGCTTTTTTTTTTTTATTTCCTGCAATCAAAATGATTTTGCAGAAAAATTAAGAAGATTTTTTTTTAGATAAATTAAGTTTTTTTTTAAAAAAAAAAAAAAATTGGGAATTTTGAAAGTGTTCGAAATAGCGAATTATACGCAAGTCGAGGGCCGCCTGTACTGTATTAGCAGTTTTTTTTTTTAAATAGAAAAATGAATATTTTTAGTTTTTAAGGAAATTAAGAATTTTTTAGGAAAACGTAAGAAATTTTTGGGAAAATGAGCAAATTTTTCAAAAAATTACAACAAAATCGGGCCCTATTTTGTTTTATTTGCCTAAGCCATGGTCCGGCGGAGTGCCTCGGCATTTGTTACAGTGCCTGATTTAATCGAAGTGCCTGTAATGTATAGCCTACATAATACTGTTTAAGCCTGGATTTTTCACTATATATGACTGACAACCGCTTCCCGGGCAAATATTAAGTTCTTCGCTCGCTCGCTCGCCTTATTTTCATTTCTATCGGCGTTGCTCTACCGTCACTTGGGTGTTATGAATGGGAACGTTAACGTTTACGTTAAATGAAACTCGTTTGACGTCATCGCTTCGACTCCTATGTATTGACCTACTTATATATATTTTTTTTAACAGGAAGCTTTACTTTCACCCACCAAACTCATTCACTTTATATTTACGCCGTATACACGTATATACGTTTACTTTACGCTAATATTATAAGAATTTGATCATTCTTGTTGCCTTAGCAACTGTCGGCGCTGACCTGCTTTTTACATCTCTCTCATATCACCCATCCTGAGCCATCTACAAAACGCACTTCATTCTCTCTCTCTCTCTCCCTCACTCACTCGCTCTCTTTTTTTTTATTTTTTTATTTAGTATATCGCTATGCATTACAGTACAACAGAATAATTTTGAAGAAAAAAGATCGAACATTGTCTTGCAAGTTTTCAAATATAAACAAGACTGACGCATTGTATAAAAGTTGGTTCTCGGAATTTTATTATTTTTAAGAATGAAAGCATAAAGGCAGGTTCTAAGAATGAACAGAAAGAGCACATTTCGAAAATATGAATGGAGAATTTTTTTTTTTTTTTTTTGGTATTGGAAACGAGCGGCTAAAATAATTGCTGATTTACTGCGAAATAGCTTTGTTAAACATGTCAGATTTACGAAAGTACAATAAAGCCAGATCAATTATCCGGAATAATAATTGTTGTTTGGGATGGTGCGGATAATCGAATTTCATTAAAAGAAAGCTGATTTTTGCATATATTTATGTAAATTCTAACAACAACGCCCTTTTTTTTGCGGTACGTCCGGGTGATTAAGGTTCGGATAATCGAATCTCGGCTGTATTTTGAAGTGAATTCAGTATTTACTCGGCGGATATAAATTACTTATTGAGGTTTATTCAATTGTAAGTTGTTGTTTTTTTTTTTGAACGTAAAATTATGTGGTACTTAATGAATGCTGAGGCCAATAGAAAGCTACAGTACAGTAGTTTTGTTTTGCTGGTGGGAGAGATTTGGGGTTCTCACTGACGTCCACCGAGTGTTTTCGGTAAGAAACTAAAAAAAAGCGTCTAATATAGAGTGTATAGATTATCAGCTGAGTAATCTTTTGACAAGCGCTTATAACAAATTGACTGCACTTTATACGTTTTTCGGCATGTCACGCGATATAAACGAGTAAGGTTTTTCAATCTACAGCTGGCTGTAGAAAAGATTGGATTACGACGTTATCAACGAATATAGATGTAGCCTACCCCGTACGGTAGTAGGTCGGTGGATCGAGTCTATTCAAGAATTACTTAAGATTTGCACACTTTTCAATCGATATTTATTACGCTCGGATTTTTACCTTTTACCTAACTTAACATTATGAGTTTACTAATTTAGTAGATTTAGCGGGTGGGCTAATTTAGATGGGTAATTATTTGTAACGCAGATAAACTGCTTTTTGGATGAAATAAATAAGAGTTAAATTTCATTAAGCCACTGAGTCGAGTAAGTATTAAAACACGAGATAATTAAGGAGAAGAGGGGACCTTAATTATAGCTACCGGTAAATTACGAATTACGTTACCGGTACGTAGTAAATTTTATTTATTTTTTTAAATGTGGGCTTATTAGATTTTCTAAGATGGAATTTTAATACGTACATTTTTCCGTTCAGCTAATTTCGCTAATTTTAATTATTATGTGAAAATACGTTAATGGAAATATTGTTAAATTGATTTTTTTAAATTGTAAGTTATGCGGATAACGCAGAAATTAATGTTATGTTAGCGAGTTTGGTAAATGCGAGCAACTGTGTGGCGTGAAACGTAAGAACCAACCGGAAAGTATCCGACTGTTGTCAAGGGTAACGTTACACATAAATTTAGTTTTGTTAAAATAATGTATTTTTATGTGACGTTGCAGACGATTTTTAACATTTTTTTTTTTTAAAGAGTTTTTCTTGGCCGGGAACAATTTTTTTTTTTTTTATTTTTTGCATTCACATTAACGCGCTTGCTTTTGTGTTACCGAACTCTACGGTTACAATTTTCAAATTGATTTAGCTAAACCGATGTTGCTTCGTCATTGTCTCTGAAGTCATCAAATAGCCATTTTTAATACATTTTGATATCCTATTTCGCTGCTTGCAGTTGCGGCTTAGCATTTTGCAAGTCAAATTTAATTAAATTTACATGAATGAAAAAATGAGTAAAATTCTATAGTTTAGCCGGTTAAGCCGGTTTTATATTTATTAGAACTTTTTTGCGACCTAAACCTCTTGCATTATAATATCGGTTAATATTTATTTCATCGGTTTTTATTTACAGTAATATTGTGTTTTTTTAACACTTGTTTTAAATAAATATTAGAACTTTGATTAATTGTTTTCATTTAAATTTTTATAATATAATTGAATTTTATTATGTAATATTTTTCCTCTTTTAAATTATTATTTACAAAAAAAAAAAATTAATGACAATGTTAATTTAAGGCAAAGTTAAATGTAAATTAAAAAAAAAGCTGACGTAAAAATCAAATTTGATTTCAATTTGCACCTTTTTATTTGGTCTCCTTGGCATCCATCTTGAAGTTCTCCTGTTTTAAACAGCGCGATTTAGCTGGGGATGAAACGACTTCTTCGTTAGAAATGATGAATGATTAATAGGATCGAAATAAATATAGAGCTAAAATTAAAAGCAACTGCTGTGATTAGCACTCATAACTCATAAGGTCATACAGTAGGTAACTCAAACCGATCCTTTACCTTTTTTTTTACACTCAAATGCACAAACTCAAAATGATTATCAAATTTTTTTAATTTTAATATCGATATTAACAATAAATGAATTTAGCCATTGATTATTAATTAATTCATACTAGGTGCAGTCATTTGTTTGAATATAATAACCGTTAAGGAAATACAATTTTCGATTAAAATTTTATATTATCGGCAGTAAGCTTATGTAAAAATTAATAGGGGAATTAAATTGCGTAATGCGTTGTTATTGGTATTTCATGTCCTACGTTATTGTTAACATTTTAATTTCTATTAGGCCTATCATTAATTGAAACTCCTAAATAAATGCTTGAGACAGTTATTTTTCCATGTGATATGAATAGTGTATTAAATGCCTACAAATTCTTGTTACGTACCGTAGTAGTGTTGCAAAATGTAATAATGCCATAGCCTATTTTTAATGGTTATAATAATTAGCGTGAAATGTACAGGTATGCAAAGTGTATAAAAAAAAATTACTAGAACAATATTTTGATTGCATGGTTTTGGTATGATACCCTGTTTGTATGGAACTCGTCTACATGTATGGTGTAAAGCGAAGGTTACTTAAGAGCGTAAATATTATTTTCAATTCGAGTCCAAGTGAGGTTCGTTTACGCTATGCTTCTATTTAACGCTGATTATCACTTTTGAAGCCACTTTCATCTTGTTAGTCTTCTTTTTAACTAAAATTTCAACGATTTGCTCGTGACCCTGTTGACGAGCCACGTCCAACGCGGTGAAACCATCCTAAAAATAAATAAATAAAAACAAATTTCTTTTTAATGAAATTTGAAGTAAGGATTTTCGCTCGTTAATTACCGCAGTTGTGAGGGTGGGATCTGCCTCATTTTTTAGAAGCGTTTTCAAAACGTCGATATGATTTTCTTGGGCTGCCATGTACAAAGGTGTGAAACCTACTTGACACTGCGCGTTGATATTCGCGCCGTGTTGCAAGAGAAGACTCACAATTTCATCTTGTCCGGCGAGAGCGGCCACGTGCAACGCCGTGTTTAAATTCTATACGAACGCAGTTGCAACGACCGTCATTAATAAGGAAATGTTATGACATTATTAAAGAGTTTGCCCAGAACTTTTTTTTAAAGCCCTTGAAACGTCATTTTGACGTCACAAAGCTTTTTCAAGTCAAAGGACGCATGATCAAAACGTCTGACTTCGGATAGGTTATTAGTTTTTAAAATAAGAAAAAGGGAGGGAGCGTAAAAAGTGCTTAACGATGACGTCATATATTTAAGGAAACTATTTTAAGGGTCTTAAAAAATGTGTTGCGCAAACTCTTTATTGGCAATGCATTAATCTTACTTTAGTGGGTTTATCTATTTCAATCCCTCTTTTCAATAATTCGCTCGCCACAGCTGCGTGTCCTTTTTGAGACGACAAATGCAAAGCGGTCAATCCATTCTGAAAACAAATTCATTGCGGGATTTTTATATACAGTACATGTATCTAGAGGAGATATCAATACATGTACTAGTTCTCTAGTATATAATAATAATATTTGTTATGCATAAAGTGATTAAACGGTGATAAAATGTCTGCATGTCCTTTTGACTGACCATTATAAATGATGGCAAATAGGCTATATTTTAGTCAATGGGCGATTTGAGTGACTGACAATATGACTCGTCAGAATACAGTTTTATTCTTGATTTTGTTTTGTTATTTTATTTTATTTTTTTTAAGATAGGTTGCGTCATGTAAAAATAATTTCTTACTTTTATAACGGTCAGTGTCGTTATGTTGGTTTTACTTACCGCATTGGTCGAGTTAATATCAACTCCCTTATTCAAATACTCGATCACTTTTTCGAAATCTCCATCTCTTGCAGCATACAACAATTGAAAATCTGGCTGTATATGAAAAATGGGAAATTTGTTCAGTACACAATTTAAAATTAAATAATTATGTATTAATGTTTGAAATTAGCAGACCATAATGTGTTTCACAACATTTGGAGGAGAAACGGCGTTTTTTTTTTTTTTTAATATACAGGGTGTTCGAGACATTTTTAGCCAAATTTAGTTCGTTATAAAAAATAATCCAACAAGTGCAAAGTTTTCAATTTTGCGCTATTTCACAGAAAAATTCATATTAATATATTCTACTACCGGTAGTTAGCAGATTGGGATAACATTTGTAATTTTTTTTAAAAAAAAATAGTCACTCTAATATTTTTGAAGACACATGCATTGGTTTTAATTTTGATTACAGTACAGTAGTTACTTTTTAAATGGTTTACTTTGAAGAATTATTTGCTGCTAGCCTTATACTTGAAATGAGATGCTCCGCAAACAAACAAGCAACGTCTGCAGAAAAATTATTTCTTCCCCCCCCCCCCCCTTTCCTCCTCTTATTTGTTTTGGATTGATTTAAATAGTAAAAAGATTTCTTCAACACACTATATATACTGTATATATTTTTTATGTTAAGAAAATTAAATTACAGTACATCGTATAATGCTTGTACATTTACGAAATACAGTTGGAAATACCTTTGATGAATCAGTTGGATATTATACGAGTATTATCATTTGCTAATCAATTTTTTACTCGTACATAGTTTTGGTAATTAAATATTATTCAGAATTTGTTTTTATGAGTACTAAAGATTTATTTAATTTTGTTTTCTCAAACAAATAGTTATTTAAAAAAAATCATTTTTAACATTTGAAAAAAAAGAAAAAATTAAAGAAATAATAATAATAATAATAATAAAGAAAAAGATTTTATAAAATATGTGGAATAAATAGCGCATTTTTTTAAACATTTGTTTCATTTTGGTTCCTTTTAAAAATATATTTAGTTTGTTGAAATTTCTTTTCATTTGTTAAAAATGTAAATCTAGATTTAGAAATTCAGTAGCAAGAAATTTAGGAGAAGGAGTTTGGATTTCATTAATTTGTTAATTAAATCAACCCAAAAACTCTTAATTTGTGCAGTAAGATGTTAAATTTAATTGGCTAGACAGCATGAATTAGTCAAATTCTGTTTTTTTATATATATATATAATTTAAAAAAAAATAGCAAATCCATTAAATTAGATGAATAATTATTATTACCTTAAATAAAAAGTAAGACATGGCAGTTCGATAAAAAGTAAGCCAAACTTTCTTTCATATAATTATTATCTCGAATGCACCGAGAAGTGACCGTGAGAAATCATTCAAAACATAATTTTTAATGAATTTCGATCTACTCAAAAAAGCAGATGATATAACCAATGTGTTTTTAAATCTAAAAAAAATTATTATTTTTGGTTCAATTTTCTAAATATCGGAAACTTTTAAGTTCAATTAATTTTTATCAGCCGTTAGAGCTTGGTTTACTTTTTATCGCCCCGCCGTGTGTATTGACAGTATCGTTTCCGGGATGAAACCTGACAAGAAGCCATGCATATGGTAGTCGATTGCTGACATTGCTATAGTTGCGTAACTGCCAAAATAAACTTTGATATCGAATTTGCGACGATCGTCGTAGCCATCGTTACACAAATAAACAATCATCTGGCGCTGAAATATATTTATTTATTAAGCGAGTTAAGAATGTTAGCGTATTTTATAATTATTTTTCCATAAAAATGCGAGGGTTCATTATAATTTTTTTTTTTAGAGATTTGCGTGGGTTTTTTTTTTTTTAAATTTATTTTTTTGATTAAAATGAAACGTGATTGTCGCGGCAGCTGCGAACGCAAATGCCAGAATGATGTTAGCGGAAAAAGCTATACAGAGAAGCCTATATCTGTGGGGCTATAACCTGATTGATCACACTCGCAACGCGTTATCACCTCATCTTTTTTTCATTTAATTCGCTATCTTTGCTCGTTTATTTATTCAAATTTGCCCGTTATCTAATAATAATACACTGCAAAGTTAAACAAAAAAAAAATAATAGTAATAATAAAGACGCTTATCTTACTTGAGTTGCGTCAGTGTCTTTGTCGCTGTCGCACATCCTCGTTTACAATTTAGATTTTTATTAAATCACTTAATTTTATCAGATTAATCTATTATCTCGGAGATAAGTATTTTTGCCAGCGCGATATATCTGAAAAGTGGCGAGTTATACAGAAGCAGAAAAGAAAAACGTGGCTTATTGATTTAGCTTCCAAATCGACATGGTAGCAATCGACAAGTTGAGCTTCACAAACACGTGACGTCGCCGCATTCAGCTTACTGGAGCGTACCAAATGACGTCATCAGAAGCTCATTTTTATGAAATTATAATAATATTAGGAATATCATATTTTTTTTTTTTGGGCGAATATAATAATAAAAAATTGCTCGGGGATAACTCGGTTAATGTTTAATAAGTATCAAGCAGGCGAGCTTAGATTTTAATCTCAACTGAGCTTTAAACAAACATTAGCTGCTTATTTAACATGCACAGCCATTAAACAGAAAATCCTTTGAGTGTAGTTACTATTTTTGTACATTTTTTTTCTCCTCTTCACGTAAGGGACATCAATTTTAATTATTTGAGGAGAAAAATATGTATTGCTTATAAATCAGAATTAAGTTTACGACTTTCTAGTTTTTATCTCGGAAGAAGAATAAGGTTAACGTAGGATAATATTCGGTTATGGAATTTTTGCTTTGACTATAATAATTTATAATTTTTTTTTATATATACCGGGTGTCCGAGAAGGTGCGATACAAAATCATACAACTTCCGCTTGTTATTCAAAAAAAAAAAAAAAAATTTGTAGCAAAGCTAAAACCTTAAAAGTTTTATAGCGAAACTCATGATGGTTTTCCTGTTAAAAAAAAGATATTTTTTATATTAATTTAAAAAATAACATTTTCCATGTCCAAGGAAAATATAGAACTAATTCTAATTTTGAATGTTTGTCTCGTATGTAAGTACATCTAATAACATTGATACGGACGTTCGAAATATATTATATGAACTACAGTATTTTGGAATTACTGGAATTACTGGAATAACATCTAAACCAGCGCTGATGTAAAATATATTATGATTTTTTTTAAAAGCAAAAAGTGTACGGTACTTGTATTGTACCTTTTTTATTTTTTGCTGTCACGCTTTGTCGTGTAACCCATTTTTTAAATTTTTTATAGCGTTACTGTATAGATGATGGGCAAGGAATTGCAGTAGAATAATAGATTATTGATTACTGATTTACAGTGGGGGGAAGGAAAAAAAAAACGAACAAGGCTATTTGGTTGTACATGTAGTTTTTGAAGTCCAATGGAAACTTAATCATTTGCGGTTACGCTTTTTCATTTTATTGCCCGTAGCGGTACTTAAAATTAGGCCTACGACATAACGTATCTTTTTATTTTTAGTGAAGAAAATGTTGAAATTATGTTATTAAAAGACTAATGTATTTTTTATTTATATAATTTAATTTATTAAAAATTAATTTTTTTATTTGTTGTCACCAAAATTTTAAATCTAGATTAATAAATTCCGTAACGATATCGATAATAATTATCAGAATGCACGAGAATAATTTTTAATGCTTGCAACATTGATACTTTGTACAATGTAGTTAATTATGAATCGGGGATTTGTTTTTTTTTTTTGGTATAATATATTTTTTTTTGCTTATTAAGTTTTAATTAAAATTGGATCGCAAAGTCATAAAATAGCACGTTTAATAAATGGTTGAGTTTCGTAATAAGTCGCTACACTTTTTTGCATGAGAGGTTTCATGCTGGGGAATGATTTCGCATTCGTCTCATGCAGATATCATCCGGGGATTTGAAAATGCAGCATTTCCGATGGTTAACATTGCGGTTGAGTAGGGAGAAAAATTGAAGTGAAATGTAGGTGGAGTGCGCATGACATGTGTTGAACGCATGCGTTTCGAGCCCAACCTTGTTTAACTTGCATAGAGACTCGGAGAGAGAGATAGGTAGAGAAAAGTGAGAGCTATCGCTTATGATTTATAATGTTATAGCGGCGGCTTTTTTAGTATCTATGGGATTAGCTTATGAGAAGTCATATGGGAAGAGAAATCGACTTTTTGACGCGCGAACGAATCTGGAGATTCTCGGCAATTCAGGAAATTACAACGTCGAACACACAAAAACCAAAAAAGAAAGGAAAAAAAAAAAGTCTACTCTTTTTCGCAGAATTTTGCGAAACGGATATAATCTATTTTTCGGCCTTTTTCTTATTCTTCGTCGTACTTACACGCGTTTATTCACTTTCAATTGATACGCTTAAAAATATTTCACGCTTGAATTTCACAGTGCATGGTAGTAAACGAGCGTTTAATTTCCAAGCGATATCATTACGGTAATTCTCGATCGATGCCATGCATTGCTATCGGATAGTTGTTATTAATTTCGATAGCCATTCAAAGTTGTTTAAAATCGGTTTTCTTCTTTTTCGGTGTTGTTTGTTCGCGTCAGATGCTCATTAGCCCGAAAAGACAATCGTAACGATGGACTATACTGTAGTTTCAAACTCTAAACGAATATCGCTGCAACACACTTTGGGCTCATGGGACGATGTTAGCAGTAATGTTTTTAAAATTTTAATTTTTTTTTAAGATTTCAAGATATTTCTATCAGTTTCGATATACCGGTATATACGGTACCCCAAATTTCTAAGTCTAGATTTAGTGATTTTTTTTTTATTGATTTACGGTTTGGTAACAACAAAATTATGAGTTTTAAAATTCCATACACGTTATTTAAAATAATTTTTTTTTAAACAAAATTTAAACGAGTTAGCGAGCACAGGCGAAGTTCTAATTTTAATACTAGGTGGAAGCCTGTCATTCGACAGGCACATATTAACTAGGTGGGCAGCAACATCTTTAAAACCACCTTTTTCCATTTGATGTCACTACGATGGTGGCCCAGGAGGCTCAACAACAAAAAAAAAAATACATTTAAAAAAAATATTTTTTTTTTTGACATTTTTTTTTTTTGTATTTTTTGTTTGTTGATTTTACTTTTTTTTAAAAAAAAATAGTCAAGTTTACCACTTTACCAAATAAAATTTCTTGCCTCGCAAGCTCGCTCTTCTCTCAGGATGTGGGAGCTATGATTTTCGTGCAGCTAATGGAGAGTGTGGTGGTGACGTGGTGTATGGAGAATGATGTTGGTTATTTGCGAAGCATGGTAGCAAATCTCTCTGATTTATCTTTTGAAAATTGCAATTTTACGAGTTATTATCAATAGGCTTTGACTGTAATCTTTCGACAATCTGAATGGATCGTAAGAAAGGTTAAACAATGGGAACTTGCAGTATTAGGCGCGCAATAATAGACGATGCTAACTTTAGTTTTTTTTTTCTTTTTCAATTTAATTATTAATTTAAAAAAAAATTAAGCCGCAATTTTTTTTTTTATTGTGCATAGAAATATTTAAGTTTTAACGTTGATGTTTGGTTTATTGGATTTAGATAAATTTTTTTTTTATTTTATGAGATTTCAACTATAATGAATATTATACCGTAGAAGTTACTTTCCCAGATACGAGTACATTGATATTAGTGTGTTTTTTATACTGTATTATGTAATGAGATTTCGACAGATGGTGCACGTATGGCCAAATTGCCCTTAAAGCATAATTGAATGCGTACCCTGAAGCAGTTTCGTAGTAGGGCAGATTCAACAATTGAAAATCAATAAAATCTGGCAATTAATAAATGTTGCGCAACATTAAAATTGCGTGTGCCTTTGCCGCACTATTTAAATTGAAATTTGAATTATTGAAATGCAATCGAACTTCATGCAGTAGTTCTTAATATCGTTATTAATGCAAACATTTGATAATAATTTTTGCATTTTGTTTTTGAGGGTAAAAAAAAGGCAAATTGATTTGAGTGACCGATGAGCAAGTGAGCGCTGATCGGAGAAACTGTTTTCACTGAAATTTTGATTTTTGGTTCTCATAATTTTTTTTTCATGCCGTCTCGATCTTAGAGATAAAAGTGTGAGATCACTTCTAATTGCTTAATAAATTGGATTCAATATGATCCAAGGTGGATGACAACTCGATCCCGGAATATAGTTAACTTTAATGTTATAATCAAACAGACTTTTTGCTTTCATTTTCACGTCATTTTTTTTTTTTTTGAATTTGCTTCGAATTTGTCTTAAATTGCTGATTGTACTTTTTGTAATTAATTTTATGAAAGTACATATTTCAAACTTTAAATTTGTTTTAAAGTTTGGGCTGTTTAAACAATTCTAATGTTTGTCTTATATTTTTTTTAATCGAACATTTAACATTGGACAAATATTTTTTTTTTTTTTTGGCAAATTTGCAAACTGTTATTTATTTTAAAGGAAAAAACTGTTGTTCATAAATTTTTAACAGATGTTAAATTGCTTCAGGTAGCAATCAATTTTCTACGCAGTGTATCCATGTTTACCTTTTATCTTTCGAGTAGTATTTTCCAATGTTGAATGAAAACCTAATTGACAAATTAAAACTGAACAATATAAAATTACTATTTTTTTTTTGCCCTAATAGTACAGTATGTCGTTTAAAAATAATAAAATATTGATTGATTTTTTTTTTTTTGTCGCTAAACTTTATTAGCTTCACTCGTGTGCTATTGTATCGCATTTGAAAACAAGCGTAGTGGGTTAAGTATCGTTTGGTTGCCGATGCTTATTCGATTTCGTTTTGAATATTATTTTTATTGGCAACGGTTTTAGTTTATACTCGTAAAATCAATATTTGCAGAGTTGCATGTAAAGTGCGGACATTTTTGTGGACTTGTAAAGTAAATACTTCTCAGTTGCCTCGGCGAAAGAGCGAGCGAGGGAGAAAGAGAGAAATGGAGAGCGGGCAAAGTAGGGCATGGAGGCTCAACGCTTTGCTTCAGGAAACGGTGGACTTTTGGGTTTGCTCACATGATCACATCCAAATTTCTCGATTCGCTTCTTCTTTCCCTCCTATTACATTTATTATGACGGTTCATCCGCATTCATCTTTTTACCAAATACTGTATACATGTACAGTAATGCTATTTATAGCTGCTGAATGCGAGTCTTTTTGGTGTAGGCTCGTCTATTGGTAGAAGGAAGATCGACGAGTCTTAGCGCAAATAAATTACGTTTATTTTTATTTACGAATGATTAAAATAATGTTTACACGAGTCATACGTTTTTACTCGCGTAATGCTGATTTAATTTAATTAGAAAGAGATTATCATTTAATTTTGTTATTTTAAATTATGAGCGATAAATTTAGAATTTTTATACGGTTTAAATTGTTTTTTTAAATTAATGGATGAGAATTTATTTTGAAAACATTTTATTTCTGTAAAAATATAACACAAATCAATGCGTACGGTATAAAAGTGAAGTACAGTAGTAGATATGGTTTTGGGAAATTAATCGATTATTTGACAAAAATGATGGGCGAATGATTAAAATATCTCTTTTTTACAACGTGTTTTTAAAATTGTTATGAATAAAGAATTTATGCTGGGAAGTTTGTAACAAATACCTACTGTACGGAATGAATAATCTAGAGTTTTGCGGTTGAAATGGTTTTCTTAACGTATGATTTTCCGTCACAATTTCTGACTCGTGCTTCGGTGGGATAAGCTTTATTATCCTTTATAGGTTAAGAAATTAATGGGTGTTTTTATATCTACGGTATGGTGAGTGCTCCCTCGTATAAAATGCGCACGTACTTGACTTGTAAAGTCGAAAAAGAATGGCAACATTTCTGGGATCTACTGTAAATTAGAATCCGTATTAGATTTTGTACGTGTGCAGTCTGCAAAAGATTAAAACGATTAATTAGGCGAAAATCATACGTAGGTTACAATAGTATGATAAATTCATATACCGAGTATGTGAGATGTTACTATCCAATTTCCACCGTTATTTTTTTAAAAAAAAGCAAAGAGAAAATAAAATTAAAAAAAAAAAAATTTATTACCGGTAATTGAAAAATATAAAAATTTACATAGTAACTTTTTATACTCATTTAAGCAGCTCTGTCCTTTGATGATATTGTAACAACGATGAAACAAAAACTTAAAACAATGCAACTAGTAACATACTCGTGAATCTGATCTATAAGATAATTTGAGAAATTTGATTGACAAAGCCACTTTTTTAATTCTATCTGTAACTTGCGGCAAGTTATAATTTTTAATGTACAAAAATTTTACTTATTTTTTTTTTTAATTTTATTTTTTGGAACAAGTTTTAATGTGTAGATGGAGAAAAGATGTATGGTACGTGGATGTGTTGGATGACTACGTTTTAACGCTAATCGGATTATCAAAATTAACCTAATTCCACTGATTAAAATACAACACTATCTTTTTATGATTTTTTTTTTAAATATGTACCGGTATTAATTTTTCATTCATGGTAATGTTGATTTTCCAGACCGATTATCTCTCGCTAAGTTGATTTG
>JAQGAZ010002378.1:0-18292 GCA_034692225.1 Polydesmus complanatus
GAGAGTTTTTTTTTTTAGCCACTTTTTGTAGTCACCTTCTACCCGAGTGGCTTAACTTCCCCTATATAGTAACTATGGTATAATAAACGAGATGTTTAATTTATAGATCTTCAGTTACAAATTACTGAAGCTGTAGGCCTATTTTTTAAATTTTCACATTTTTAGTTAAAATTAAAAAGGAAATGTAGATCATTCAAATATCAACACTACACAAACAAACACTTTTGGGATTTCCAGTCTGTTTGGGAATGGAGTTCACAAATTCCCACACGCCCAAAAGACCTAAACGGATAAAAACGTGCAGTCGGGAATCTTAAAACGAAAACACAGAATTTTTGCCTTTTTTTTTTTAAATAAATAAATAAAAAGTGTTTACAATGTTTGCGTAAATTTAAAAACATTTAAGGGACTTGACCATAATTCGGCAATTAATTATGATGGAGCAATTAACAGCATAAAAATGTGACGCGCTTTATAATTAATATGATTCTCTTTCTCTCCCCTTCCCCACCCAACCCCACTTTTTCCATTTTGTTTTATCTATTGTGCAATTTTAATTCCACGTTTGAGCGATGCTGGAAAACATTTTGCTTTTCAATGAACGCTTCATCAACGAGGGTTACTCTTGAACGTCACTCCGAGGTACACCGTGTCACGTCATGACCATGGCAACTGTCATTGATTTCAATTTCATTTTACTAAAAGAGAGTATTTGCAGACGCGCCATCTGTTGTGCAAATAAATTCTCCCCGAATGTGTATCACATGAACTGACCTTAAAATTTAACCCAGTGCATTGTGTCCGGTGCTATTTTCTATATATATATATTTGTCTATTTCTCACTCACTCTCTGGCCCACTGTTTCTCCATCAAATGATAGATCGATATTTATTAGATCGTTCTGCTTTTATCTCGTTCAGGTTGCAGCTATTTTTCCTTTCCAACATCATTTTCATCACTTTCCTCTATATCTGCGTTCCAAACCGTTCCGTCCACGTCGAAAAATTTGCTCAGGAGGCGATTACAAGTTTGAATAGAAAGGTGGGTGGTTGAGTGGGAGGAGGAGGGGGGGGGGATAGGTACAAAGCTAAATAAACGAAAAAGATTGTATCGAGTGTCTTACTTAACTGTTGCTGCCAATATTAGCACAATGGAAATGGAACTGGAGTATCCACTTTGTGTTGGAGTAGGAGATGGAGGGATAGAAAGATATATTCTTTGTGCATGGAGAAAAAGAAAATTGTTTGAGCGATTGCTGAGATGTATTAATCGCAGAGTTATGCAAGCACTTTCGATACTAAATAACACATTCTCTTCTTTTCATTTTTGTTTGTTATAAAATGCTTAGATATATATCGATTTCCATGTGGAATTTCTTCTCAATAAATCAAAGCTGTATGGAACAAGTGCAAGCCCTCGATTGGCGCGGGGGTTTCGATTTTATAATATCGTTTGCAATAAGTGAGCACAAGAACCAATATAAAATAGGAGGGGTTTTTTTTTTTTTTAAAGCCGTTCATAATTTTATGCAAATTTCAAAGAATAAAATTATGTACCTTACAAATTAAACTTAGATAAAAGTTTGGTTCATTTGCAAGTTTGGTTCATTTGCAAGTTTGGTTCATTTGCAAGTTCGGTATAAGTGTAGCAACCTTTCAGACTCTCTATTATCGTGAGATCTGTTCATACGAATTATATCAATTTACGACTGTATGCAGTATACAGGTATATTAAAATATAAGTCGCGTGTGAATAAAACTTGATAAATTTTAAATGTATGTGGTTCGAGCTAACCTGAATTTACTTTGCTGGAGTGATATTTTTATAGAGTTTGCTTCATCTTTAAATAACTTGGAGCGTTGAAAACGTAGCCGAAATAACAGCGAAATAAAAAATCAATCAATTGTAATTTATGTCAATGCTTTCTTATTAGCGTGTGTTTTTTTTTTGGTTTATACACATAGTATGAAAGAGCAGGAAGAAGTAAAAATTTATATACCGGAGCAGGAACTTGTGAAAGGAAAATAGTTGGGGGACACACTTTTCTTGCGTTTTTACGTCAACTTAATAAAAAAGCATTGTATATTGAATATAAAAGCTGCATCGACAACGTAATCCTGTAACGTAATACGGTAGTTTTCAATTTCAAATCTTTTACTTTATGTTGATTAAAATTAATGCATTGTAATGCGCCAGCAAAATCTAATTTATTGGTAATTTGAGTGATGAAGTTTAACGTGTTTTACGAGTATTAATTAAAGCATTGTTGGGAACAAAATTTGCTAAAAACAATTCCTAGTTAAAGATAATGATAACTTGATAAGGTATTATTATTTTGTAAGACGTAGATTCGTTTACGTTATGACTTAAGAAACAAACATTTATTTTTGGTTTCTTTTGAAATTCCAGTAAAAACTACCGGTACATGTAGTTTGAATTCTAACAGATTCTGTTGATTTAATATGAATCCAATAAAATGCTATGAGAAACTCGAAAGCTTGTAGAGTTTCAACTATATTAGGACTTATAAGCATCTCAAATTGTACTACGCTAGGAATGAATTGAAGATGCTATCTATTGAAAATCATTTAGTCTATTTGAGATTTTAATTTATTAAGAATTAGTCCATTTAATTTTGTTTTGATTAAATCGGGAAAAGTTAATCAAACATACATGCTTTTGTATAGCATCTTTCTTTTAATTAAATATTTCGTATTTGTGTACAGAGTACAAAAATTGTATTTCAAGAGGATGCTTTAAAACACTTTCTTTGGCAACACTTCTGTTTTTTTATAACTGCGGCGGCTATTGCACTAACGTTTGGTTGTACAGAGAAAATACTGATTTTTTAAATTATTTTGCGTACTTCTTAGATCAAAAGGTCCCCGAACATTTCTTCTAAATAACTTCATGTGTTATATTTCCTTGATTGAATAAATTTCAATAAAGGAACATGCATTAAATTGTGTGCCCATTACTACTTTGATAATAATAGTTACGGTAAATACCGTAGTTGTAATTCAATAATAAAGATAGCAATTTTATTTTAAATCTCACCTCCCCCCCCCCCCCCTTCCCTATTAATTTTATAAAACGAAAATGTAAATTCTTGGAATCTAGATAACAGATAACATTGTTTAAAAGTTGATTTTTACACAGATTTTAAACAATTTATGCTGAAAACACTCTTCCTTTCTTCTATTGTCAAAATTCATAATGCAAGCGCTTTCTCTATGTCACCTTTGTTATTAAAATTATTTAAAACCATCCGTATTACAGCAAAAATGTATTGTTTACATTTAATCACGTTTTGAATATTAAAGTTTTTTTTAAAATAAATTATAAAATTTACAGAAAAAAAGTTTGAATTTAATCTTTGAAATAGCTCGAATTTAATTTTTAAAAATCTTTACGATTAAATTTTTGATGCTAACAATGCTTGCTTTCTTTTTATGCCTCTGTTTCTTCAGAAACTGAGTTAACACATGTACAGGCTGAGTAAATGGAGGCAGAAAAATGTTATAACATTTTTGTTGTTTTTTAAGGATTTGGGAGAAATATACATTAATATTATAAAAAATGAATATAATCACAAAATATGAGCGACATTCTCAAGTGGACGTTGATCATGCATTGAGGACCACTGGCGTAGAGTATACTTTTGAGAAATTATGGTTAACATTAATTCATAATTGCAAGCTAAATCTTTGAGCAAAACATTTAAAAGTTACGTGATGTGTTTGCACTACTAAATAAATTAAATTTTAAATGCATCAAGTACTTCGGAGTGTTTCACGGCCATGATTTTAGATGTTTTGCTACTCGCTCTGCATTTTTGATATATTGCTCTTTTGTCATCGTTCTGGAATACTGTACTATTTTTTTTTTTTAAGCGAAAGGTTATTTCTCTAGTAATATATTTCATATTCGTTATTCGACTGCGTTTGTTGCAATAGGGATTTGATTACGAGTGGTTTTTCTTGCACTCAAAATGTTTAGTGATTGGTGTTTTCGACGATTCTAAACTCGTAAACATTTGTTATTTGAATCATTCGCAAATAACGTTTAAAACGGATAAAAACATTTTGCCTTTTGAAAAAGAAAAAAGAGTTTACTGAAAATTAGAATGGGAAAAGTAATTTATGGTTATAGCTTCATACTGCGTCTTTGCTTTTGTGCCAGTGTACACTTTCAATAAAACACTCGCGAGATTTTTTTGTTTACACTTTGCGTACAATCCGTTTATGCGTTGGGTATATTGTCTACTTCTATTTAACTCTTAGGTGAGCGAACGGGGTAAAAAGAGAACATGAAGAAAAAGAAAAAAAAGAATTGTTAAGAGTAAAGAAAAAAAAATTCAATCGATATTTCGAAAATCGAAATTTTTCAGAAAGAAAACAGACTTTTTTTCTTCGTTTTTTAGAAAAAAAAAATATAGGCCTACATGTATTTATGGATGTTTCGCATTATTTTTTTTTTTTTTTGATTAATGACTTTTTAAAATATTACACTCATGTATTCGAATAGGCCTACACTCTCATAATGAATGCGTTCTAGACGAATACCATTCGCACTGGTACGCCAAAATTTGCTGAGAAACTATTTTTACTGAATAATTTAATTAATATAACCGTATAATAATGAATGAAATGCTTGACTGCAAAGGAATATAATATTATGTTATAGCAGCAAAATACGCGTATATACACGTCTAATTATTTAAATCGAAATTTTCTTCAGTATAAGGTATCTTTATTTTTTAAAGTTTTCGATATCAGATTTTCTTAACATTGAATATTTGTCATTATTACCAGTAAAAAGTTACTTCTGTACACAATTGATATTCTAACGAGACCAATTTCGAATACAACTGTTTCGCTAAATGTTTCTATGAATGGATTTAATAATTTATTTAATTGTTTTTATTACGTGCGTAAAAGAGACACGGCTCCAGACAAGTTTGTTGTACCAAAAACAATACCCAGTGGCATCTGCTGATATGCGGATTTTGGTTGAATTGACATGTAGTGGAAGCCTGACTGTGCCGATGTGTCTTGCTGTTTAACTATTAATAACGAGTGGAGCTATAAATATGATAATGCAATTGAGAATGCGCGTGGCGGGTGGGTGTAGAATTCGTTTTTGCCAATCACCAGCATCTAAATTCCAAATACTGTACATGTACAGTAACTGTATTATTATTATTTTTTTTGAAATGTTTTTTTCCAGAGTCGTTTAGCGTCAAATATTCTTCGCATTTTATTGCGAGAAAAAATATTTGCAAACACTTTTTATTAAGTTTATAAATGGCAGGAAAAGTAAAGGATGCTTGCTTTTTTTTTATTTTATATACTATTTTGTGTAGATTTTTGAATTTTTTGACAAGCGATTGCGATCTAGTTCAATTTTCTCAAAGGCAAAAAAATAAAAAAAAATACCGTTAACTGCAAACACTCTGTAAATGCGTTATTACTGCGCTTATTCGTTTTATATATAAGTTTCAATATAATTTCAGTTATCAATAAAATAGTGGACTTATAGCTTTATTTTTCAAATATATACTGTATAATTATAAAAAAAATAATACATGTACATGTATTTGTAAAAGTTTTATGTTTCACAATTCCCAAAATCTCTCGCCCTTCAAATTTTGCGCAAATTGAATTTGAGAAGCAGGAGAGGGGGGGTCGGTTCCAATATGCGTTCTGCAGTAGTTTTTATACTTGTTTACTTAAATATATATCCCATTCAGAATTTAATAAAGTTTCGGTTTCGCACGTTGTGGTTTAGCGCTCCGTTCCTAGTTTAGAATCACGTTTCCCAGCGTCTGTCGGTAAACAATAGCGTAAATTGTTAATTTGGAAAAAAAAAAATACGTCATGTACTTATCAATGTTACTGTATCCAGTTTCGAATTAAATTTTTGTTAGGCGAAATAATCATTTTATAAAATTAGCAAAAAAAAAAAAAACTTGGAACTCAAAAAATTGGAAAAATAATAATGGAAAGAAATTGGCGTGCAATGAAGAAGAAAAAGTTACATATTAAAAATCAATTTGTGGTAATGGAACTCACGTAGATGGAGAGTTACTGTATGGAGTTTATTATTATTATTAAATAACTGAATAGAAAATTAATTCTGCCCACGTTTTCATTCGTGGTTTTTGTTATTCAACGTGTTGTTTCAACGTTTTATAAAGCTCATAAAATACGATTATACGAGATATTGATAAAAACAATTTAATAACGTAGAATAAATTCTACAATTCAACTTGTAAATTTAATTTAGGGATTTTTAAAGTACTTTAAATAAATTATTGCCAAAGGGCCTAACTTCTTTATTATATTTTTACGGTGACAATTTACAAGCTGAATTAAGCGAATCAAGTTAAAAATCTTTAATTAAGCTTTTATTTTAGGCGAAACTGCAGGTGCATTAAAGCAAGTTTTTTTTTTTTGCTTCGATTAACTGAAATCAGGTAGTATAAATTTGAAAATTAAAAGTTGCAGTTAGTTATTAAATTAAAAACCAGCGATTTCCTCTTCAAACGTGGCGAAGAAAAGATTGGGAATCACTTATCCAACAAGACATTGTCACATGCCTGAATATTCAAGTTGAGTGTGCCCCAACTATTCGTACGTGTAAATGCAAATGCAGCAAGGCACGCCTTCCGTTGACGACCTGGGGTTGCTAGCAATCAAAGCAACATTAACTCGCTACTATGCAAATTATCGCAATTGCTGTCTAAATAAACCTACACGTACTAACGCATATATTAATATTGTAAACGCGATCGAAAAAAATACAATTTTTCTTTCTCTTTTTAACATTTTCCGCTCCCATCTTCTTCACTCTCGCGTATCCTTTTAATATCTCCCTTGTCGATTTTTAAGCTCGAGCTTAAATATCAAACCAAATTTATTTTCGACGAAATCGTTCGCTTGAATATTCATCGATGCGCAAATAGGAAGAGAGATAATAAAAGAAGACGCTAAAGATGAAGGGGGAAATATTAATAACTTAATCGAAATTTTTACTTGACGTCAGTTTTTTTTTCTGCCTTGTCTTAAATTGAGGTAATTGGAGATTGTCGTCACTCGCTTATTTTTTTTCTTCATTCTTATTATTATCAAGACAGGAATATATTTTTGCGCATTCGGTGTCGGCAAAAGATATGTCACGGATGTTGACAATCAAATAATGGAGAATTTGGAGGGGGAAAAAACTCCCTTTTTTTTTTACATTTTCTATTATTACTCTTTTTTTAAAAGTATTTTTTTTTTTTTTCGTTTGCGCAGTCGGTGATTACTATTTATTTTGCTTAATTGGTATGCGATTTTTGTCGTGACTGCTATTTAGAATCGTTTCGAGATTTAATTGTCATTCCCTGCTGATTTCTATGACTTGTCGCCTGCACCAAATTATGGTACTCGAAATTGTATTTGCATTTACATCCATCATCGTCATCTTTCGCTCCCTACAAAATTTTGAACGTATCGAAGTCACGTTTTCAAGTACATTTTGCGTGGGTGAATATGTCAGATACTTTTAATACCAGTAGTTAAAATATGATTGCTGGTGAAATGCTTCTTTGAAGCTTCGAAATCATTCGATAAATTCAGAAAATTTAATGAAATTAAAAATACTGTAATATTAATATGTACCGGTATTAAAAACTACATTTTTTTTTTGATAAATTATTTTGTTTTATTTTTTTAATTCAATTTTAAAATACAGTAATAGTACATGTAATCATAAAAGCCTTGAAAGTACTCGTAATAAGGATTGTAAAAATTGTTAGAAGTTTTTTTTAAAATTCTGCAAGGAAATATTTATAACCAAATAAAATAAACCAGCAAAGTCGCAACCTCGAAAATGCAAGGACCTAGAGCAGGATTTAGAGCTAATTGAGAGGAGTCGCATGGCAAAATAACAGTACTCTCTAGGTACAAATTAAAGTATTTTTGCTCTCAGCTTATGCACGCCTTGTAAAAAAAAGGGAAGTAGAACCCTTATAGAATTTAAAAGTTACAAAAACCGTTTTAATTGGTACCGTAACCAATTTAATTTTAGGAATATATTTCTTGTTTAATGGGCTTATTTTTATTTCGATGCGTAAATCGCTAAACATTTATCGGTTAGAAAGATTGTAAAAAAAACCTAAGTTGTTGTAGTTTTGTTTTAGCCAAAAGCATATAATCAAGTTCCGCGTTAATGAAATACGTTATTTTCTTAATCTTTTATACGTTCATCTAGTTGCAGAGGCAGTTTTAAGTTTTACGACATCAATCAATTCAATTTAATGGGCGATTAAAAGTTAACGTGATTCTCTATACCGTAACCTTTTCTATAGACGCTATCACAGTAACATTTACTTCCTTTTTTTTTTAATACATTATAATTAAAAAAGTTTTAATTGGTTATACGAGGGTGACATGCATTTATGATCGTTGATATTTGAAAGAAAAGATAAGCTATCTGAATTTCCAATTTTTTAGTCTGGCTCTTTTCATTTTTATTCAATTAATTTATTTGGTGCGGTTTAATTTTATGCTCGACGGATTGGAATGTAGATTGGCTTAATTTTAAACCCTTTCTCTTTCTATTGTTGACGAAATTTTGTACAGGGTAAAACAAAAACGTTTACTTATTATTATTATTAGAGAGAAAATTTAAAGGCGAAAAACGTTTAATTTTTAAAACTAACGCAATTATAATGTTTATTTTTTCTGCTTTCTGGATAAATGAGCCAGAAATTGCTTGAGTTAAGCCCAAGTAAAAATGGAGGTGAGCTTAATATTAAACTTAACCGGTCAGCGCTAGAAACGGAAATTTTGCAGGTTATTAAGCTTAAATAAGCACACGTATAAAACTACCGTTTACGCTCTGAAATAGATAATCACGTTCAAAGCGTTGAAATAAAGATATCAAAAATAGAACAAGTTTTTATTATTATTTTCATTTTTCACTTACTGCACAAATTAAATGTCACCATTACAAATACCAATGTACACCATTACAAATACATACCGGTAATATATATTGGCCAGAATTGGGTAATTAGTAACATAATTTTATTACATACGGCACCGCACCTTGCTATTTTTATTTTTTTAATAAAAATTTTAAATTAATATGGTACCAGGTGTCTGAGATAATTTTAACCAACTTTAGTTTATTTAAAAAAATTAACCAGCAAATGTAAAGATTCCAATTTTGCGCCGTTTTACATAGAAATTCATAAATGCTATTTTTTAGTACCGGTATACTTTTCATTTTTTTTATGCCGTATTCGGTACTAGTATATCCTTTAATGAAGTTTTACACTCTGGAAACGTTTTAGTTTTTAAATTTTTAGAATTATTATGTTTTAAAGTTTTACATGTTTTAAAGCTCGCTATGCGTATTATAAAGTTCTGTGCTCTCTAAAATGAATTTACAAGTGAAAGTCCAGTGTATTAAATGGTTTCATGGAAACCAAATCACTCACACAAGTTCTACGAAATTTTCGAACCAATTCCAATAAATCTCCCCCAAAGAAAAAACACCATAAGAGCTTATTAATGATTTAAAATTAAGAATTACAGCTGCTGTTTGACAAATTGATGCTGAAATGTTGCGGCTAAATGGAATAATTATGGACTAGATGTCTCGCGAATCACAAATGGGTACATGCACATAGAAAGCTTGTAACATTGCTGTTTCATTTTTAATTTTTGTCAACACCATTCAGTTGTTGCATTGTTATGTTATAACTATATTATTATACTGATTATAATAAGAAGATACACGGAGTAAAAAAAGTAGAATAGTGCACAATTATTGAAACTTTTACACTTGTTGGTAAATTTTTTTAGAACAAACTGAAATTGCTTAAAATTATTGGAATTTATTATACGTCCCAATAATCCGAGTTCAACTCCGGTAATCGAAATTCAACTGTAATCTGTTTCTAAACTTACGAAATTGTAGTCAACATTTTTCTATAAATACATACTGTATATGACGCGCATATTTTATTTATACCGGTATTGTGTAAACGCGAAAATATTTCGATTTAAAATTGCTTTGTCTCTTCCTATCTCTTATTTTGAAAAGCTTGGGGCATACAGCCAATTATTAACCGGCATTTGAGTATTTTGTCACATTGTCAAAAGTCTCTCCATGGAATTACTTTTTATTATGATAATTGAAATTTTGCGTTTCCTGCATTCTTCGTTATTCAAACTTTATAAACTAATTGAAAATGCAAAGTGTAAACACAAAATTTATCAGGCGAATATGCCATTTATCGTTGGATTTTGTTTTATTTTTATGCGATTATATTATATATTTATTTATACAGCAAAAGTTATTATTTTACATATATTTAAATGCAATCGTGAGTTTTGACGAAATTCTGACTTGATCAATCGCTTTACTTTCATTACGTTACGCAATGTTTTGTAACGTGCAACAAAAGTGCTCGAATGTGTTTTTCGCTTTTTTTTTTTATATACAGTATATACCGGTATATATTTTTTCTTTTGTTAATCATTAGTTTTGCTTCAGTGAGCCGAATCTTCAAGATCAGCATCATCTATCCAAGTGAAGTGATTCGGTTGTTACGTTGCGAAACCTTCGTTTCGTTTTAGGTGAAACGCATCTGTTCTACTTCCGATTTTACTGCTTTTTCCTATGCGAACGAACGTTACTTGCCGAATTTATGTATCACTTATGAAATTTAACATTGAAGGCGAATTTAATTTCAAGATCTACGCCGTATAGCGATTTAATTAATGGCGGAAGAAGGTTTAATGAAAATTCTAAATTAATTGGCATTTCATAGCTTTTTTTAATTAACATCACTAGTACAGTTTTACGTCTTCGCCGCTTATTGAACTCTCGAGACGCGATCAAAAAAGTTTTTTTTTTTTTTGATAAAAAGACGAAGATTGGGATGGAAGATTATTTATAGACGTTTAGACGCGCATGCGCCATTCAATTTTAACCAAAGCTTCAATTATCCGCTTGCGCTTGGTACCGACTTGATTGTTTATTAAATTAAATAATAATGTGATAGCAAGGATAATTAATATTATTTATTTACTTTTGCGATTGTTATCATTAATACTGGCAATAACATTTTTTCTCAGTTTTGATTTTTTAAAATTTTATTTGATGGTATACTGGTAAATGAAATTAACTATTATCAAAACAGACTTTCAAACTACAGTAGTAATTAATGTGCTTACGTTATAATCTTTTTTTATTCATCGCGGTTTTAATATACTCGTACATCGTGGTTTAATAAAATGTAAGCCAAATTTTAACTACAGTACCGATTTTTAAATTTTATAAGCAAATATTAAAACTAAAACTTGAACTTTATTAACAATATTTTAAAATTTTGAACGTTTTATTTGCTAAAATAATATAATTAAACCATTATATTGAGAGTTTCTTTACAAAATAATAATAAGTGATTACCTTAAAAATCTAAAAGATGGATACGTATTATAATTCAGCAGGTGAAGTTGAAAGACTCATATTTGTTTATTAATCAAAATTTATGGTATGCTGGAAGCATAGTATTGGTTCAAATATCGGGATACCTAGGCTTTTGGTGTAACGAAATGCAGGCTGGTAAAGATTTTGACTTCAAGATTTTTTTTTCTGGGTATTAGAAAAAAAAGGAATTGGTTTTCTAGTTAGTGTTGTCGCTTTCTTCATCTAATCGACATTGTGTTTTATATCCCGATAATAAAAAATAATGTAATGATTATGAGAAGGTGACGCTGAAGAATGTCGTGTGCGTTTTTCCGTATCACCTTTAATTAACTGTTCCTTCTGTTTTATTTGCCATTTTGCTTGACCCAAAAGTAAAACTGCACATTCAGCTTTTATTATTGATGTGTACGAGTATGTTATCATTGATGGTCACCTCATACATCAAGTACGTGCGAGTATGATAGCATCATGGACAATAATCATTTATTGTGCTTTTTGACTGATGCGCTAAAGGGAAGTTCAGGTTTTGTGGTTCATATAAGAAATGAGGTTTTGGTTTCAGTTCAAGATTGGCTGCTAGTTTCTTCAGAAGGAAATTGAAATTTTTCTAATCAAGTGTTGAAATGTTTTTCAAAGAAAATGTAAATTACAATAATTTATTTTAGAAGAGTTTTTATATTTTTTCTGTAAAAATATTTTTTAATTTTATTTTTATTTAAAAAAAAAAAAAAAAAAAAGATTTTTAATAGGCCTACTGTTTCCCAAAAACAATAAAGGGTTTACTTTTAGTGATACGTATTTTTTGTTTTTTTATTATTTGTCTGGTTTGAATTGGTCTAGCGGAAGATTTTATTGTCTGTTCCACAGTACTTGTAATGGAATTTTGAGAAAATTTAGAAGTCTACTCGTATTTTTTTTAATTTTAGCTTTTCAATTATTTATTTAGTTGCCTATGGAAATATTTTTAAAAAAACTTTTGTTTGAAATTTCAGCTCTTGTTTCCAAGGTTTTTTTAAATTGATCTGTTTTAAGTAAACAGATATATTTTTTTTTTTTTGGAAAAAGAAAGTTAGATGTACACGTACGTTTAGTTAATGAACCAAAAGTAAAAAAAACTTTTAAGTAATGGCGTAGATCAAACTTTTTGTTTTTTTTGGAAAGCACTTTAATTTCTATGAAAATTAATTTTTGTACAATCTTAACACTACTTTAAAGAAATGTTTATTTTATAACGACGTGAATTTTAGTTTCTGCAGGGAAAATATTTGTGCAACGAAATTTTTAAAAAAAATCAATTCATGGAAATTTTTAGACTGCGTCTCAAAAATAATAAAAACTTTTATTTTTATCAATTTGTTTATTTTATTATTTAAGAAATTTTTTTTTGCTTTTGTTTACCGCCCTAAAACGAATAAAATTAATCGCCCATTCACTTGTATTTTTTAAATTTTCTTTAAAGCAATTAGTAGTCATGACGATTAAGATTTTGAGATTAGTCACGCCTTATTGTTAATTACTGTAAGTTTTAACTTTTTTGACTCGATTTCGAAAAGCAGCAGTTTTAAACTTTTAAAATTATGTTTAACCACAAAAAAAAAAAGTTAATAATAAAAATAAACGCAACAATTTTTAAGTATGAATATTTAATGTAGAAAAAGGCCAGTAGCTGTTTATAAAAGTTTTTTTTACTTGTGGGTGGCGTAGAACGGTGATGGAAAGAAGTCATCTTAGCTTTTAGCACTACAAATCGATTGGAAGTGTTGACGTCATCACTGACGTCTTTGTGTACAAGCAAACATATTTACCGTCGAGTTTATTTACCGTATAGAGCGTTGGTTGGTGAATTGTCTGAGTGGGTCGAAAGAGGTTGGGAGGTGCGAGAAGGTTTTTGTGGGAGGTGATGGGTTGAAGGGTAGAGAGGGGGGGGGGGGGTTGAGAATAGAGAGAGCGATGGCAGGGGTGAAGCATCCGACGATTTATCTGAATGTCAGTCACAGCTCCTAGAAGACATTTGGAAATTCGATTAGACGCTAACAAACAGCCAATGGGAAATCTTTAATTCTACCTTAGCACAGTCTGAAACAATTGATGAACCATTTGACAATTAATTCCGCCGCCCGTGACGCTTTTTAAGAGCGCATCGATTGGAACGGAACGCCTGGCGTTTAAATTGCGATCACATCGACGGAGAGTTTAAGAAATTACACTTGACGCCCGTCTTAATAATAGGTGGCGCAACGAAATCATTATTTAAGAATGAGGAAAAGTGCTCGATAGGTAAAATTGAATTGCAACAGAAAAATTCAATTTTTTCTCTCTCTTGCTTCTACTTTTGGATAAATATTTAAACTGAGTTTTATATATGGGGACAAGCGCGATTTTCCGTCAAAACATTACCTATTTAAGTTGCGTATACCGAGACTGTGTTGTATAAATATTATGGGAGCGAGAGTTGAAGGAATCGCATGGGATCATTGAGCTTTCTTAAAATAAATAGACATTTTTAATTAATGCAGGGTTATGCAAAATTGCTGCAAGAAATTGCTTTTATTTTTAGCATTTTTTTAATTAAGTACTTTACAAAATTTCATCATTATTATTATTATTAAATTTTCAAGTACCGGTACCGGTATTAATTTATGAAACCATGTAGACAAATGTTTTAGTGGAAATGAAACATTTATGTTGAGCAATTAGAAGACGGAAATTAATATTGTTTAAAGGAATTTGCGTAGGACTATAGAAATTAGCATTGTACAATTAGCATATAAAATACTGTACGTGGAAGTTTAACCTAACTGCTACTAAGAATAAGTGAAACTACAGCTAATGTGCCCCCGATGGTAGGCAATCACTGCTAACGTGTACGATTTAAATTTCCAAGAAATACACAAAACGGGAAAGCTTTAAATATTATTATAAAATAATGCTTATAAGCATTTGAGCTTAATTATTTTTTAAATTGTAGAACAGTACAGTTTTTTTTTTTATTTTTTAGTTTAGATTTTTTGATTATGGCAAATTTTAAACATCACAATCTGATGATTGACTGATGATAAACTGCAACAGTAAATGTTTCTTTTTTTCAATTTCGAGCGTTTTCAGACAGTATTGGTACCAGTAATATAATCAATAGTGCCACAAACATTTTAGAGGCTTTTTCACGGGAAAAAGTTCAGAAATTGCATACTCAGGACTACAGTTGAAATTTAGAGGCGTTATTTAGCTATATTTTAATTTTACAATTCGCTATCGTAGACGGAGCTCACCGCTGCTTTTCAGAGCGCTTTGTCGCGTTTCAAATAGGAAGCGAGAAAATGAGGCAAAGTAATTGAGGGGCTCATAACAAAAACTACCTTAGTCACAAAAATCAAAAAATGAGTTAGACATATATTCTTGTAGCTCTTTACATGTCCTATCGTTCAATGCATGCAGATTCCGCAAAAATTACTTTAGTCAAAAGTTATGGAAGGTCAAAGTTTTGAGAGTTCTACAAAAACTGCATCTCTCCAGCCACTTTCTTACAAAAACAAGAAAGTGGCCAGACTAGAAACTTTAGTACAACATGTCCATTTCATTGATAAAGGCCATTTAATGTTTTTTCGTTCTCCTCAACATTTTACTTTTTTGACTTAGGCTGTTTTTGTTTTGAGCCCTTCAATTACTATTCCCTGAGCATTGTGCTGCTAAATATTTTTATAAATTGAAACTTTTAGCATAGGCTAATATTAACTCCATTTGACTTGACTTTTTGCCACGTTTTCAGCCTATTGAAACAATCGGCATGAGTTCGGAGCTTAGCAATAATATTGGCATTCGAGGCTTCTGAAGTAAGCATCAATTAATTTGCTATTTTCAAATTGTGAAATTTGTAATTATGTTTATCTAAAAAAACACGCCACCTAGGGGGAGCGAGAGTTCCTAACCCAACTGTTTGTTAAGAGCTGCGAGAACAGCGTATAGCGAGATCGCATAGATCGCAATTTGGGGTTTTTTTACTCGTATTGTAAAAGCTTATCAAACCTCAAGCTGTACTTTGCTTTCTAATATTCCAGGCAGATAATCAGTATATTTATTTTATCTAGTTATTTGATTTGTGGAAAGTTACCATTTTATCTGCACGCTATAACATCACATTAGATTGGTAGTTTTCTTTTTGAACTTTTTTAGTTTTTTTTTTTTTTTGTTTCTTTTTTTCAAAACCTTTAAAAGACAATATTTCAATTTTGTCAATCGGCAAGTTTGTGCTGTACACTACCAATTAGTGATTTTTGGGACAAATTATCCTGCAGTGTTTTTATCTATTTGAGCCTTAATGCAGAATGATAGAAATCCGACAAGTTAAAATTATGACAAACTAAATTCGGAACCAAAGGCTGAACTAACAACTCTTTAAAAAGTTTAAAAATTAAAAAAAATAAAATTCAATAAATTTAGAATCTCAAAATAAATTCTTGGCAAATTAATTTATGACTTTCAAAAAGTTTGATAGTCAAAAACAATTTGGAAAAAATTAAGATCAAAGTACAATGTAATCAAAAAAAATTAGTTTAACAAGTACATACATGCAATTGAGATATATTTCTGTATTATTTATTTGCAAGTTTAATCCAGCGTAAAATTTGGGCCTTGATTAAATTTTTTGAGATATAAGCAGTTTGATTTGTTCGAATTTTCATTATAAAAACATTATCAACTACTCGTAGAATATTATGAAAGAATAAGATTTTTTAAAAACGTGTTAATCGTGCGACGTAATTAATTATTTAGCTAGAAAAGTATTAAGTGTATTTAATAATTTAAATCACCAAGAATTCAAATAACGCATTTAATTCAATTTTCACGTTGAAAATAATTATTTCTAAGCCTATTTTTTTTTATTTTTTCTTAGAAATTAAAAATGAAATAAGCCAAAAACAACATTTTCTAAATTAAATTTGCAGTTTGCCTGTTCATTGTTATTTCTGTACCATACATTATATATACCTATATTTTTTTGTGATTAATCTTTTTGCGAGGGCATGTAATCTTTTTTTGAATAAAAAGTCGAAAATCTCTCGCTGAATATTTTTAAAAAGAGAATTATCCATCGATGGATGATGATGATGACGACGTTTAGAGATGGGA
This sequence comes from Polydesmus complanatus, assembly GCA_034692225.1. Lineage (NCBI taxonomy): Eukaryota > Metazoa > Arthropoda > Diplopoda > Polydesmida > Polydesmidae > Polydesmus > Polydesmus complanatus. The sequence goes on from JAQGAZ010002378.1 coordinate 16,618, forward strand.
GTGCAATCTCCATGGCGACGCAACTACCCATGCTTTATCTCGACGACGTCATTGGTCGCGAGTGACTCTGACGTCATACTATGCGGCGCAGAAATGTCGTAATTAAAGTTGGAAATATGGGCTCGACGGTGGCGCATACAAGTTTCAATATTAAGAATTCTTCTCTTTCGTCGTTATTTGGGTAGGAGAAAAGATTCGCAGATAAGATTGGATCTTCAGATTCACTGATTCAACGACAAAGATAAAAAATCACGCTATCGTCATCGAGACGAAGCTATTTTTTTTTTCAGACTTGAATTGCGCGAGACGTGTCGTTCGTAACGTGAACGGAATATATATCGATCAGAGCGTATCATATTCACCAGTTCAGCACACTATAAATTCCCTACCGTTTCATTTCATGCCATTTTTTTTTTAAGTTTAACCCGGCATACCTCCCACTCAAAGCTCTACCTTTTTTTTTATTATTATTTTTTCTTTACTAGGATTGGACTTAACACCTGATCAGAGTTGAGAGCTATTGCACGTTTGCGGGCTTTGGGTAGTTAATCGTTGATGATAGCATTAACTTAATTTGAATTTTTATGCCTGGAGGCGGCTGCTAACGTAATAACAGATGCAAGGTTGTTGTGATAGCAAATTGTTTATTGAGATTTTCAAAGCGCAACAAATACGTTATTTTCTTAAATAAAATTTTTATGGCAATAGATATTCTAAATCTTAAATCGACATTTATTAGTATTATTTAACTTATAGTTTAATTTTAGTTTATTCGCTTGAAGATAATACTTTAACGCAAACAAAATATTATTAAAACATTTTAATTGAAATTTATTTGCTGTTGCAAGGTAAAGAGGATAATATAAGAGAAAAATAATTAAGCTTTTTTGATATTTACTTTGCGTCTCGACTCGTTGTTGCTTTGTTTTAAAATGCTGTATCAAGTTTTTTTTTAACATTTTGATAAGCAAATTTAAGTCTAACAATTAATTTTTATTGAAGAAAAGTTTTTTTTTTTTAAAATAAATTAAATTTTTTTTTTTAAAATAAATTAAATTTTTTTTTTTCAAACTTTAAATACGTACGGTAATTTACTTAAAATTAATTATGTTCTTACCTTAAGAAATAAAATTAAAAAAAGACAATAATTTGCATCTGCAAAATTATTTTATTTTCTACAATACAGTATACTGATTGTTAGACGTCTACTCTCGAACTTGGAAAAATGCGTGCGTTTGCAAGTTGATTTTTCGTTTTAACAAGAAAGAAGACATTCGTAAATACAGTATAATATTATTCTTAAAGTGGCACGTAGTTTAAATCGAAGGAACTTTGATTAATTTTATAAATTGAGACTTTACTTTAATAATTGGATCGATAATAATGAAATTGAATCAGGAATTTATAAAATCAACATTATTTTAACATTTAGTAGATTAAAATTTTAAAAGAATGGAGTTAAAACACAGTACTCCAATTTTTCATTTGTAAATCACGTTTTTTTATTTAAACATTATTTTTTTTAAATTTATAAGTAGATTGAAACGTGAAAGTTTTAAAAAGTAGACTTAGGTCGGCTTCCCACGGCCTGTGGTATAGCGAACTTTTTCAGATTAGCAGACGAAGTTTTTAAGTTTAGCTCCTCGAGTTTGGCAGACGAACTTGTCGTATCCCA